>VOMN01034383.1:0-13040 GCA_014899125.1 Orchestia grillus | reverse complement strand
CTTTAATTTCTCGCTGAATATGCATTCGCGTTCCCTGTGTTCATATTATTTGCAAGTTTGTTTACCCGTGACATCATTACAATAGTGGATATGGTAAATTTGACGTGTGTGTGTTTTTTTTATACCCTTCTTCTGTAGGTCAAAGGGTGCATTCATATATGCATGAGAGAGGCATGAAGAAATCTCCCAAACCTTGACGATCTGGTTCGTTAATGTAACTATCATGATTTATTTGTCGATGCAATTAAGTTTTTTTCTTTGTTTTTAGGAGTAGAGAGAATGCACATTTCGTCAAATTTTTAAGATTTCCTTTTTATTCATTTATGTACACGAACCTCTGTATCTCGTCACACATACGCACTTGTTCCCCCTCTCCTGGTCTTGTCGCAAAGATAGATGGAAGGCCTCTTCCTTCAACAACTTCAAGTGATATGTCGTATTCGATTTGATGTCTTCTATGTTGTCATATCGCTTTTCCTTCTTCGCCTTTTTCAGTTTCAGGAATATCCAGAAGTCGTCAGGCGTCCAGTCGGGAGAATATGGTGGATGCGGAACCGCAGTAAAATTCTTCCCAGCCATACTCGTACCCATAAGCCCACGAATCATCACCTGTAACAATTGAGGATAAGAATGCTGCACCAGCTACGCTTCTCTCAAACAGCAACGCAGAAGTGGCAAGCAGTTACCCCTTTGTTAATCACTTAGGAGCCTCAGGACAAATTTTGCACAAAAGCGCCTCATGTTCAAACGGTGTCAATATAGCCTGAGCAGATTCCAGGGAGAGGTTTGTTTCTCCGGAGATTCCTCGAAATACCATTTAGATCGGATGATAGTTTTGGCAGCAGCGGTGTTGTCATCGTTACAGAATGTTTATAGACGACCACTTCTTCCATCATCGTCTAGAGATTCCCGTCCATCTTCAAGTTCACAAACCACTCATAAACAGTCTTGAGTGTGACAGCTGTGACTCCGTAGGATTGCTGAAGCATTTGGTGGGTTTCTGAAGCCGGTTATTGAGTTTGAAATTAAATTTAATGTTTGTTTGTTGTTCTAAGTTCGACATTTTACTCAAACCGCCGGATGCCACAACGACAACCTCAACCCACAACTCATTGTAGTACACTGACGCACACTGGAACGCGAAAACCCGCCGCTGCGCATGCGTACGATGCTATCTGGAAACTCCATCACTTTCGGTTCACTGGTGTTGAGAAAATTACAACAGATATTTTTCTAGTCCACGTACTTTCATAACACAAATATTTAAAATATACACTGTCAACAAGAAAATTTTCGTCAGAATTCAAATAAAGGAGAACAAAAGTGGCGCTCTTGACACAGCCAATTCAACGGTTATCATAACAGAGGGTGGAAAAGACAAACAACTACAGATTAGAGCCGCCTGATTTCCATTGGTAACTGCACAAAATTTCCAACTGTCACCAGCGCTGGTGGTGCAGTCATGATCATCATTTGTTGTCGTGTTATTGTGTGTATTTCTGAAGCCGACCTGGTTGCGACAAGTGTACGGTGACAGCGCGTAACAACCTCCGCTGTTAACTTTCTCCCCGAATTAAAGTTCAGAGGTAAAATAAATGTGTTGTTACGCGTGTAATTGAAATTTCAAGGAATTTGAAGGAAAACGGATATGAAGTTCGGCTGGAATTTGCTCCCGTCATCTGCAGCAGTAAGATGGAGGATCAACAAAATCGTTTTGAATTGGACTTCTTGATATGGAATGTGAGTAGAAATGTTTTCATAATGCCACCGCCAGACCCTGACTCCAATAATGCCTACACAGATGCGAGGCCTCGACTTCAAGAGCTCCAATATGATTCAGACTTGGGCTACGTAAATCAAAATGAAGCGGAAACTGCGACAGTTCATCTCATTTTAGAACTTCTATGCCTTCCAAAAGGCTAGTCAGCCCAGTCCTTCATGGTCTGCATGCTTCCAGATCAAGGAAATAAGTGAACCCTTCCCAAAATTACTTCTTGATGAGATAATTAAACTAGCAAATTTTCGGTATTTTTCGTCACAGAAAAACTTGGTTTTAATAATAGCATTTTGCATTTCTTTTTTCTTGGTCTCGTTCACACATCAGCCAGAAATCAAGTGAAAACCCTTTGAACTAATTGAACGAAAGCCTTGTAAAAAATAAGACTTCAATACAGCCCCAGCATTTCAGTGGAGGCTAAAATTGCGAGCATGTTAGCCAACATGATGCATACAAGTAATTTCCTCATCTCAGAAATTAAAGCTAGATACGCAGAAATTAAGTATTTCATATAAACCAGAACACCCAAGTTCCCGTTGAACACTCCGCAGGTAGCTTTGAAAATGAATCAGGATCATGATGTAATATGGAACGTAATTAATGAATACGTATGCACGTTCAGGAAACTCTCTGGGAGCATAGGATAGGTCATAGGCAGTAGGGTCAGGTTAGTTAGGTCTATTCTCTGCTATGGCGACTGGCATTCAAGGGGGACACTGTTAGGTCACCTAAGCTTTTGCAAGGCCTTCGGGATTTCTATCTTTCGCGTCCACTGTGCTTCTTTCTCTTTCCATGCCTTTTTCGATGATGATTTTCTATCTTTTCTTACCCCTACTTCTTAACTTGATGTTACCAAGTGCAGGGGATCTTGTGAGAGAGTAAACCTTGCGCATAGATTTCTCATTCTCCTAAGTCTATGCTAAATAGTCCCTTCTCTTTCGGCGCGGCACAGTCTGAGTTACAAAAGCGCTGCTAGCCTTACTACTACTCCTATTACTACTTAATGAAAAAAATATCTGCACCCTGTCTTATTCACTCGAGAAGAATTTATTCCCAATAAATGCTGTTATTAAAACTTGGAACCAAACGTGGCAAGTTCGGAGTTTTTCATAATAAGAGATGTTCTCTATCTTTGTTCCTACAACGAGGAGCAAATAATTTCATAGAAATATTTTTTGACTCGCTATTGAGTTAGACCCTCGTTAAGCTTCTATTCAGTCGGTTGACGTAGCAGGTTTCCGAGGCAGATTTTACAAGGGATATTATAGGACGCCACGGCGAATAAGAGTTCAGACTTAATTAATTAGAGCAGCTGTAGGAGTAATTGCTGGTGAATGGAAGCCTCAGCAACGACATCATCGTGGGTCCTCTCGCCCCTAACCAAGGCAACTCAGTTAAGTGGTACTAACGAGGTGTATGAAGTAAATGCGTTTGATAAAAGCTCATAGTGTGTGAATGTGGAATTTTTTCCTTTAACCATAAGTGTGATGTCGACTTTAACGCAAGTTAAGTCTCTTAAGCTTACTCGTATTCGGAAATTACCTACCTACCTTCTAAGACCTGAAAACGAATAATTGAGCGACTGCCAATATTTGATATTTATCAGTGATGCGCTAAAATACAAGAGCTCTAAAGTCCTGCCTGTAGAACGGATTCTTCCTATACTTGAAAATTTATCAAACCGGTCAATTGATGGTAGCCCGAAATGTACAGTAATTTGTACCTAGCAACGATTTTTCAAATTTCACGTACACTGTGAAATCACAGACAATCTATCAATTCGATCCAATGATTTCAATGTGTGTAACATGGAAAACTTAATTACCCAGCTGCCAACATGGAGTACATAATTTAAAGAAGTGCATAATAACCAGCACCGCTGTTAGACAGAATGGTTCGTCATCCACAAAAGCTGATGGAGCCACGAGTGAAATAAATTAAACGCGCAGTCTGGAAATTAGTTCCATTATTCTTGTCAAAACCCAAAGCATTAATCACGCAAATTCTTGATAGCGATAGCCTGAAAAAACGCTTTTCGCAGCTCAAAAGCATTAATCGAGCTGCCACAAAAACGATGGCTATTTTTCTTGAAAATGGTGTCATTCTTAAAGTACTTTGAAATGATGAGCAGGTAACGGAACTACGCACCTGAAATATTTTACACGTGTGTTATTGCTCATGAGTTTGACTTCTTGTACGTTATTTTTGAGCAATTCATCGTTTTTTGTGTGACATTACACGATACGAAAGTTACGTCCCACAGGAACTCATCTATGACCTACAGAAATGGTCACAGACTGAGAATTTATCTGCCAGTATTTTCCTCGATTAAATCAAGCATCGGCCATTGCAGCGATGAGCTTAGCTTCACGATGAAAGCTTCTCATTTCCGTGTGCACGTTGATTACATGGTGTACTTTGAATTTTGGTTCCTGGCAATGAGACGTTATTTCTCAACTCCTCGTTTGCCAAAACAATAGAAAATGACAGCTGTTCCTACGAAAGTCTGCTTTCGTGTTATAGTTGTTATACGTTTATTACTGGCGACAAATTAAGAAATGACAAATTTCAAAATTCATTCACATGATCACAAAAATGCAAGTATCCATCATAATTTTTTCCTTCGTTTTGCTTAGTTGAGAATAAACGGGAAATTACGGTTTTGACTGGGGAAAAAGACCCAAGTGAAATTCGGTGACAGTTTTATACGACATCCAACATGGCAGGTAGAATTAATTTGCATGACGCTCTCGCGAGCTCGGCCAACTTTCATTTGAAAACTGTTTTCAGCTTCATCAAAGGCAAACGTGGGTCTGCTGACTCTTAAAACTAGGGCAGTAACCTCAACAGTTACGCCAGGGATGTAACAGCACTGAGTGTATGCACAGAACTGGAGGGAGCGATTTTGAACGCTAGTAATCCTCGTACAATCACCAGAATAATTACGAAAAGTGCTGGAGAAAATTCAGCAACACTTGAGAGGAAGACTCAAACATTACCATTTACGAAAACAGGTGACTTAAAACTTCTTTACTCCAGTAAATAAATAAGACTAATCAGAATAACGACTGGAAGGCTTGCCACCAAGTTATTGTATGAGGCGTACGAGACTAGGTGATGTTAGATCAAAAGGTTTTTATATAATATTTACGCATACAAAAAATGTTAAGCGTTCACCGAGAACTTACTCTAATATTAGCATTCAATATTTATGAGACAGCGCTGATTATGCCGAGAAGACAATTAAATTCAGTGTGTTATCAGAGCGTTGAAGAGTTCTGCCGGCATTCAGATGGTCAACGGCAGTTCTGCATGTGGGCAGATGTGCCGACATGAAAGAAAATTACGCAATTCCCGTTTGGTAGATATTTGCTCATTAATATCGATTTTTTGCTCCCCAAAAAAACTGTACTGTCACATGGAGCGACATAAATGTTTTCATACAGGATGAACTTGTAAAACTCGGCTACTTTGAACCTCCTAAACCCTCAAACTTTCGGACCTGAGGCTTGCCAGACCATGTCAGGAATTACACTTGCTTCATTTGCACCATTAAGACTGCTTCAACATCCATCCCCATGAGGACTGTTAGCGAATAGCGTTTTCAAAATTTTTACCCTCGCGTAACCCTTGTGTTTAATAATGAACTAGGCTAGGTATGACGAAGTTCTTACAAAAATTCTACAATGACCAATAATACATTGCGCGTGTTTAATAAATTACGTACATGATATTAGATAAAAATTTAAAAGTGCATTAGCTTATCTCACTTGTTCTAGCGGAAGTCTTAGGGACATTCTGGGGAATCTGAGGGTTTCACGGAACCCGGCGGTTGAGAACCGCTGCCTTACATTAAAATAAAACTGGATTACAGGTGTTGCCAAATGACTTCATGCTGGATTTGGGACGTTGAACCAGTACAAACATCATGAATTCCAAAGACGATAATCTTCCTACTTTTGGCAGGTACTCACACCTACGTCAATTTCACGCTAATTAATTAGCCGTGTAAAGACCAACTTATTTTTTGAAGGGATGAAAGCACCTACGTTAATATTGCGTAAAGTTCCATTCATATTTTAAAAACTTGTCTACATATTCACCTAAATTTTGAACGAAACCATGAACATTGAAGACAGGGCTGAACTATATCGTTTGTCTTGCAGAATTCTGATGAGGACCAGGAGTGATCCTTACAGAGTTGAGTTCTTGCTTTCCAGTTCTCGCGCCTCAAGCCTCAACTATTTCAAATATATCATTACTGGTTGGCTTTCAGTACTAAGCATCCGAGGGGTGAGTCACAAGCGTCTGACAACTTTTGTGCCACACTCTGTAGTCTATCCTTTTTCCCTTTTGAAATTCTTCCTATCCCCAGGAAGAATTTCATTATTCGTGCCAGTACTCCAAGTGTTACAGAGCGGAAACCTTACAGCTCTAACCTAAGTCCTGACGCATCTATCGATCGCATACTCGACAGACTCGAGATCACCCTCAGACTGAAGTTAGGAAATAAGTCAGGTACAATGGTACCCGAACCAATTCATTTACCATCCTACAATCACTACTAGAACTGTATACATACTGGTAATTTAAAGAACATTTCTTCAGAGGAGTAGGTGCTTTTAAGTTTAAATTTGCATGTGATACAAAACACGACTCATAACAGTGCAATTTGGTTAAATATTCAAGAGTCATTTCAAATAATTTCCATATCCTGTTAGGCAGTGTAAAAATTATCCCTTATCAACTTCAAAATGAAGGGTGAAAAGTATGAATTTTCCGTACGTGGAAGCACCAATTACTCCCAGCTAATACCAAAATAAAAATCCATAAAACTAGTAGACGCCATTATTGTACTAGGCTGTAGACGAAAACACCGTAAGATGTCGGAAATTACTGACGGTGAAAAAATTAAGGTCGATAATGATCAGTTCAGGTTCTTTCAACAACATGATGATTGGAAGTTTTTTATAAGCTGATCAACCACATAATGGGGGCAATTTTGCCCAAAATTCAATTTGAAAGAGGGCGCGCCATCAGCAGCAGTGTCGGTGCACCCCACACGGTGGATGTCGCACCACATGACTAGAAAAAACAAACGGAGAGTCGATTTCTAGATTCTCACGTCCGATAAATTTTGCTACGCGCAAGACTTCGTGCAACAAACTTTCTTGGCCGTAATGAAGTGCGTTTCCTTACGCCTTGTTGTCAATACACATTATTTTGCACGTACTTTTAAACTGCCTTTCTTTATTTACAAGTATTATCCTGAGAATTCAAAAGCGTTATCATTGTTTTTCGAGCTCAATACGATGCAATAGCGTAACGATTCAGTTTAAAATAAATTAAATTTATGAGCCTAATCTAATTTTCCTCCCATGGTTTACCAATAATTTAGCATATGGAACATGTTTTAAAAAATTTCTACGTCTAACACCAAAAGAATTAGTTAACACAAATATGTACGAATAAATCTGATTAGCGCTAACATGAATTCATGCACTTTAGTTGAAAAATTATTGAACAGAAATTTCGGAAACCATTACCGTTTAATTTTTATGCTAATTGACACGTTAGAGCGCATGATGAAACCAAATAACAAATCAGGGATTGAAATTCGGTGCACCACATAGTCTTCGCCGAAATGTTCGCAAAATAACGACAAGACGGAGATATTCTGCCTTGTAATTCGGTGCACTACATAATCTTGGCTGAAGTGTTAACACAATAACGACAAGACCGAGATATTCTGCATTGTAATTCGGTGCACTACATAATCTTGGCTGAAGTGTTCACAAAATAACGACAAGACCGAGATATTCTGTGCTCCTACAACCGGAACTGAGACAACAGTCAACAAGTGAAGAACCTAACAGTTATCTCCTGCTTATGATTACCAGCATTGTGCAAGGTTTGCCTCATCAGAGTCCTAAGTCAGAATTTATCGATAGTAATGTACAGTAATAATATAAAAATTTAGCATTCTAAAACTTCACGGGTATAATTTCTAACCCCCCCACCTGCTCAGATTGGGAGTAAAAATAATCAACAAAAGGTATAATATTTACGAGCTCTTCATACGCAGCTCTGCGCCTCATACTTGGGACTGTCTAACGAGTTAGCAAAACAAGTTAAACAAATTTCATTGCTTAGGACACTGAGATCATAGAAGTATAAATCATAATTAACAGCACCTCTACTTAAGCGACAAATGGGGATAGTCCATCTCTCATTACAACATAAGAAGATTTTTCACCACCAAAATATTGAACTCGTTATAACAGAACAAAAAAAATCGCCACACGACTGAATAGGTTTCTTTCAAGAGAACCTGGAAAATGAATACTCCTCGATTTTAATAATGAGAAGAAGAGAGTTTCACGGAAACGAGTCACATTTATACAGCAGATACTAAATATAGCTTGAATCTGGCACTCAGATTGCATGGATGAACTTTTTTCCAGGACGCAAACACCTTCCAAAAGCATGGGCTTCCGGCGTTAGGTATTTGAGCTCACCAGCGTCGGGTGCATCGGGTGCGGCGCACGAATGGAACTTCGGAGGCAAAAATCCAATTATAGAGTTTTGGCTCAACAACACGTGTGTGCGGGATTTTTACCGTACTCTAAAGAAATAAACATGAAGGTGAGAGGAAGGGCATGCTGCAAGCTCTAGCTGATATGCGTTCCTTGATGCTCGTCTATAGCAATAAGAAGTGACTCGGATGTTTACAGCAGGTCCAGGATATCGTGCACTTGTGAAATTGAAAATCCTGCAGTGCATTCTCACGAGGATTATTGAACTGTGCTTTAGCTTCCTGGTAAGTCCCCGCACAGTTACCCCCTTAATTTCAAAAACAGACTGACGAAAATACCTGCTACTTTTCTTTTGCCGAGTTTTTGACAGTGAGATCACCATGGTATTCGAAATAAAATATCATATAAGAAAAGAATGAGGCAAAAACTAATTTTCCAAAGTTTCAAACGTCGGTGTGAATGCCACCGTCACTCGACTATAATAAATTCATGTGGAAACGAACCATTTGCAAGTGGCTAGATAAAAGGGCACAGAATGCAATTTTGACCCATTAGTTGCATGGCACTATATCAGTGCAATAATTATTGCTAGAGCAACGAATTTATTAAGTTCACACTTTGTGTCGTAGAATTTCCCAGTCAAAAAAGCTTCAGCCTAAATGAGGACATTAAATGTTAAGCGGAGGCCCGTTAAATGACTTCCCTAGTATACAAAGGTTTAGTTTTAGCTCAACGATTGCAAAATCCACAATTAAGGTAAGTACGTCAGAGTCACAAGGAAAATTTGTCACCTCAAAGCCCTGATCTTCATCACAGAAGAACAAGTGGGTACAGAAAGCACGAGTCGTTTTTCAGCGACTTCTGAAGAGAGTCGCAGTCATGTGTACCACCGAGCTCGGTGCTGCTTTTCGTCCTGTATTCTAGCCATGGGCTCTTCCTGTCACGGGAATTCTTCCTTTTACTACCGCGCAAGTATCAAAAATGTTTTTTGGCGGACAGACGTTAAAAAAAGATCAGAGGAATTACTTCAAGATCTCAGCTGCACAAACATCCCCTCGGACTTACCGGGCTGGAATAGCTCGAAACTTTGTCCGGAAAATACGTCGAGTGAAGACATGTGTGTTCCAAATCTGTGAACAAGAGCAATGCCTACGAAAGGAACTTTGTTCAGAAGTGTGCCTAAAACTGTACATACATAAGCGCTACTATGATGTACGTTACTACGCGCTACATTAACAGAATGATTTTTCGTACGGAATCGAAAGTAGGTTGAGAAAAGACAAACGTATTTTGAGACAGATAATGTTAATTCAATGGAGGGTAAACTAAATAAAAGTTCACAGGTCAACTACAGCAGTTTGAAATTTCTTTTGGAAATGTGCTCACTTGTTGATAATTGAAGGATAATACGAAGCGTAGATATACAGGGTAGCTGAAAATAAGGAAATCCAATTTCGATTATTATTGCCTTGACGACAATTCCTACCAGCTCATCACGGCGTATCCCTATTACTGGGTTTCCTTCTTTTTAATCACCCTATATGATTTGTGCCAAGTCTCTCAATGACGTGTTATTAGAATAGATGATACACTTATCTGTATATCATCCATAAAAAATTAACATTGCCCAACCCAAAATTTTCGAGTATTTGGTGCTAGAGACAAGAAATATCAAATTCGCCATTTCCTTCAAAAACTACCCTCAGGGTCGTTATTAAAACCATTGCCAGTTTGTCATGACGTTGACCACTTCCCATCACCGGCGATTTTCAATACATTCACCCAGAGCCCTGTCATTCCGTAGCATGGTTACAAAAGGTGCAGAAATTTAGCGCTGCAGCAAGCCAGCCCGGCACTCGCCCTGCATAAGGGCTGGAGACAAGCCGGCCGAGCTGCGCCGGCTACACCCGGTCATTAGGGCCCCCACGCTGGCGTTCCCGGGGGCCTGTTGCACACGCCTGCTTATGAGCCTCGACTGCGCCTTAGCATTCATTATCTCAGAGCTGCTGAGCGTAACACAGCTTTACTGTACCATCACTTTGTTTCTCTGATATGTTTATGTTTCTTTCTTGTCGAGTGCACTTCACCTTTAGCTGATTGATTTAGTATAGAGGCACGGGATTTTGTAATTATTAACTGTACTATCTGCTGGTAAAATGAGTATACTATCAGCTGGTCAAATAGGTATACTTTCTTCTGCTCGATTAGGTTCAAATTATTCTGATCGATTAAATATACTATCTTCTGGTCAAATACGTATACTATCTGATAGTCAAGTAAGTATTATTCAAGTAATGAATAAATATTAAAGCTAAAATTAAAAAAAATATCAGCTCAATTTCTTGAATCTTAACTGGATACAAACATGAACGAAACTAAAATTTTTAGCATATTTTCATGTTTCCAGAAATGATACAAAAAAGGTAACAAAATTTTTTTATCAAGGGCTTCCAAAATTAAGGGAAAATTAATTTCTGAATTCAACGCGAAATCAAAACAGAACATAAATAGTAATTTTTAGTATTTAGTACTGCGACTCGTTTTCAACCTGCTACGCATCTACGCCCGCAGCATTTTACCAAATTCCGACAAGATTTTGCAATTTCGACTACAAATCTTCAACATTTGCTGGATCTCTCGTCATGAGTTGGCGCCAGAAGCTTTCTATAAGATTCATGTCATGACTCTCAGGAGGCCAGTCAATAACCTCTCTTCTTTGTTCCTGTGAATAATTCATGACCAGCTTCGCTTTTTGGCAAGGCGTATAATTCTACATAAATACAGGATTCTAAATTAATGAATTCTGCAACACAGTTGCAACATTTTTCTGGAGTACGTTCTTGTTCACAGCGGCATTACCCTTGCCGTATGAGTACGAGAGGTGACGTGCCCTGCCTGATACCTTGTCGAACACTATCACGCTGCCCCCCCCCCAAACTTATCAGTCTTCTTTATATAAATAGATTCTAGGCTTTCACTAATTCTCCTTCGTACAAACCTTTTAATATCACTTTCAAATACATTATGTATAAAGTCATCACCGGAAAATGCCATGTTCCAGTCTCCTTTTGTTCAATGGACGTGCTTGTATGCAAATGCTAATCTTGCAGCCGGGTTCGTTTTACAAATTAGAAGGTATTCCGAGGAGATCCTGCATAGAGGCTAATTAATGTAATATTCTGGGCACAGTTTGCAGGTACACAATGACGTCACCTTCAGTTATCCAAACAATGTCAGCTGCAGTTAAAATACGCCTCTAAGTGCCAGGCGTTGTATGAATCTCTCCTCTCCGGCTGTAGTTCCCCTGGATCTACCCGGCCTCCTTGGGGCAGCTAGCCTACACGTCTCATTATAAAGATTCAGGCTTCGGCTCACAACACTTTTAGAATAATGAATCTCTTTAGCAATTTATCCAATTACACGATATTTCTTTCGTAAATTTACCATTTCTGATTTCACAGTTACATGTATCCATTTTTCGACTTTTGCCAAAGTTGTAAATGCTGCAATGATTCTAAGTGATCTTTATATTTTCTATCTTAATCTCGCAATTGTAAGAAAGCAGGATGTTTAAAGTTTCATTACTTTTATTGCATTATTTCTAGTAACATATCTTTTCAAATTTTACAGTTTTATATTTTTTCCCTAATTTTGGACGGAATTGTATGCTATCTTCTTGTCAAACAAGTATAGCATCTGTTGGTTACATTTTCGATACAGGAAATCCCCACTTGAACTCAAACGATCTTAACAACGTATATTTATCTTTAAAACCAGTTATACTATAGCACTAACCCAACCATAATAAAGAAGAACACATTATTTTAAATATCGTCAGCTTCAAAGTCGCCACACAGCTCTTTTATGTGACTTATTGATGAGTAATGGAAACTCTGAACACTATTGATTCATTCCTGTTTGGCCATAACATCAGGTGCGTTAGAATGGCAATACACAAAAATGAATACAACATTCAAGTTCTCAGTACAATGATGAATTGACATGTGTGGAATTCTTACCACGGGGACGTATCGATGGCACACAGCCTGCCGTCCAGAACCGAGTTCAATGCAAGTGTACGGTGGGTTTTACAGTGCTGCACGTGAGAGCGGCATGTGAACCGTGTGCCTCTTCGGTCCGTGACTGCTTGTTCGTAATGGCGTCGTTGTTTGACGACCTCAAAAATAATCCCAAGCCGTGATGTAATAGCATGAAGCTGATACTGAACTCTGATCTTACTGATCCCTGCCTGTGGATCACTAACTAGTTATTAGACAGAGTGAAACTCAGTTTCAAGAATAGAATAAAATCCGCTTTAAAAAACTGAACAGCGACGAGACTGGGAGAATCATTAGCATTTCATCAGTCGTGCTGTCGAAACATATTCCCCGTATTCTGCGTAATATATTTTGGATATTTAACGGAAATAATAACAGGTAATTATGACAGAAGAATCATGTCATCTCCGAAAACTGTATAAGGAATGATAGGTGTTCCTTGCGCAGTTAAGGGTTAAAATGGCGTACTCGAGTAACCAGTAGTCTTAGGAGCAACACCGTATACAAAAAAAAACATGCATTAAGGCATTTGATGTATCCAGAGTGGCGCAAAGTGGTGACATCCAGAGCACTCTGTAGCGATTCTCCAACCATCAGGGTCACCTACACCCCCAGGTCACCCAGCCATGAGGCAGTCCCCCAACACCCCCAGGTCACCCAGCCATGAGG
>VOMN01034374.1:0-23742 GCA_014899125.1 Orchestia grillus | reverse complement strand
CCCCCACAGACTGCATGCCTCACAACCCCCATAGACTGCATGCCTCACAACCCCCACAGACTGCAGGCAGCACAACCCTCACAGACTGCAGGCAGCACAACCCCCACAGACTGCATACCTCACAACCTCCACAGACCAACACTCCCAACAGTTCAATGAAGATCAGCTCCAACTTTACGATCGCAATGGCCCACGCTCCCTCGATTAATTTTAATGGCGTCTCAGAAAACAAATGAACCTTGAAGAAGAAACTCAGCAGGCCCACGGATGGGTCCCGGTTGGAGACTTGTGTCTCGACGTGGTTTGGGACGCCGGGCACATATTGGAAAAGACTGGACGTATATTGGAAAAGACAGCGAAGTTATACTCGTGAACAAAAGCAATTTGTGATAAACCTTTAGTTTTATCAGGGACCTTGGTTTTAACAGGGATATGTGTCCGCACCAGTGAGGTAGGAGTACGAGTGGGGCGTGACTTGTGAAGGTCGAGGCAGAAATCTCGAGTCGTAGTTTCGAGTGACACATCATCGTGCAGTTAAGACTGTTGTAGAAATATTGACACGAAATTTCAAGACGAGAGTCAAGTTACGAAAGGATGAGCAGGGACATGCTTATCTGCCCATCAAGTGCGATGGGTTCCTCGTCTTGAAAGCTTAGCGTAAATAACATTCGTCTTAATGAAATTGAAACGCTTACATCCTAACTTTAACATCATACAGAATTTATGCCTTATTTACACACTATCAAACTCGCCACCAGCAAACTCCTATACAACCAACAACGAGCACCAATGACCTTAGTCTCATTATAGATGAAGTCAAGTCAACGGGTCTCCCACTAAAACTTGATTATCTTTTTGCAAGTGATTACTCGTGACCTCCAAGTCAGTCACGAGAGCAAAACGAAAACAAACCTCATTCCTTTGATCCTTGCATACGTTCACATAAGTGTCCTTTTGAGAGCCACGTAAATTCCATTGCAGCTAATTTTGCGCTAAACGCAAAACACAAAAAATTGTGATAATAACCAACCTGAACCATGGGCACGATGTTAAAATGAAACTGAGAAACACCTCCCACCCTACCTGCGTCTGAGAATGACTGACGCTCCTCTTACAGCACCACAAACATTCTCTGATGCCAACCTAATGGCGCAAACAGTCGTAAATCTAGTTAATCTCGCTCTCTCAACATATTAACAGGGGGGAATGTTCCCGTTCGAATCACGGAGTTTTATGTCGTTAGCATTCTCGGTGGACTGCGCAACTTGGACCCGATAACTGACAGGCCGACGGCGTTACAAGACGACTGAGGCCTCTGAGTAACTTGCAACTCAGGAGCTGTGCAGCACAGGAGCAATACGGCACAGTTCAGTGTGTGGGAGTGATCCATTTTCTTCACTGACACGCTGAAAGAGACAAATGCCGTCGTTGACACTAGGAGAGTGACGAAAACGAATGGTTTAAAAGAGATTTCATTACCTTCGAATGACAACCAGCGTCTTGGTTTACTCGGCTGTGAAAAGTGCTAGTACCGCCGCTGTCAACAACCTCTTAGCATCCAACGATCGTATGAAAATGAGTAAAATAGTTGTTCCATGAAAAGTCTCGTCTGTTTCGTTTTTCGACCTACGTGGTAAAATCATATTTACACATATTCATTCATTGAAGAAATCTTAACCGTGAAAGGTTGAAAAATTTTGCTGAAAGTAAACGGAATTCTCTTAGTAATTGACTTCACGGTACGAGCCCTCGCTATACGTAAAAACTGTCGGTAGACTTTCCTGAGAAACTAAAGCGAAGTACACAGGTACGAATATGGAGACCATTCCTTTAATGTTCTCTCCAAAACAACATATCTCACTTTTCTGCCATCCGAATTTCAAAGCAGAAGCCAGACTTCCACTCGTGATTTATGCGTTCTCTGCAACTCCGAAACGTTAACTTTGAGAAATTCCTTGTTTAACAACCAGTCATATTTCCCCAATCTCCATGTTTTTGAACGTATGCAATCTGACATACAAATAAAAAATTAATCTGACGATAAATTCAAAAACAAGTGTTTTACCACCCCCCATGTTTCTGAGCGTACAGAATCTGACACAGTACTCTGAATGTTTGACTTTGTCTTCTCACTCATATCCACGGCGACAGTTTTACGCAAACACATCACGGTCCCCTTGGCTTGGCTTTCTACCGCAAACGTCTCGAGGAATTTCGCATAAATCTACAAAGGGACAGGTGTCAAACAGACGAGATGCGTTGACACGGCCTAGACACACCTGTCAGGGAGGTGCGTCCGCAGCGTGCAGGCAAAGGGGTGCAGTACTGCACAGGTAATGTACCTGCGAACGACGCCCGTGCCAATTAGAGGGCCACCGCAGGCGCTAAAAATATCAGGGCGACGACTTCCCGGCGCTTTAGCAGCCTTGAGGTACAATTGACCTGCCGATCGCAAAGTGCTGCTCTTCGTCTAAGTCCATGAATTTCAGCATCTTCGCTCACGGGGGATTGGAAAATAGATCGAGAGGTAATTCCAGGATGTCAACAAATAGGATCAATCAATGCTTCAAAATTCAAATACAATCCAGCCTCGCTTAATTAAGCTCTTGAAACAAACTTATTTCCAGGCATAAGAGAGAAATTCAGATTTTAGTTTCAAAAGGCGAAAATGATGGACTTTTAGAAGACTTCTATGCCCAGGTTAAGAACGTTAAACATTTACTTAAAATTAAAATATCCACAGCTTCGGAAATCTATAATTAACGTTAAAATAGTTCCAATCTAGGGTAAGGAGAGATCTATAAATCTGAATTTAAGTCAATGTGTAATTAACACGCGTCACTCTATATTTGAAAATAGATAATGAATAAGCTTAAATGTGAGACTGAAATTCTTCATATCAATGATTTACTGAGCTTTATTTTGAATGATGACAGTGTTCCCTAATACAGAGGAGAATTTAAACATAAGGGAAAACATGTCCCCATTTCTGTAAGTGTAAACGTAATCGAATCCAGGCAAAGCTTTTAATTGCGACCATTCTAACTGAGACAACATCTAACTGGAATACAAACTTGGACACCACACATTTTAATGGAGAGATCTGTAGAAGAAACTTGGTCCTTAAAAAGAAAGTTCAGTACACTGTTATAGAGCACTCGTAGCAGTGCATGGTGAACTCGCTTCCTTTTCATTGGAACGTGCTGTTTCATTTGATTCTCTTAACTAGTTCCAATTACGAACGTTGCCTGTTAAAAAATTTTTATAGACGTGACAATTTATGGTGAAACTCTACCTCTTTTCAATCGACATGACATTTTGAGTAACACAAGCAATTGATCTACGCAAAATTCAAGTGCCAGATGTTGATGTGAGGGACAAAGCACTGAAGTGTATTTAGTCATACATACAGAAAAAGTTGTGTTATGCGTGTAGATGTCTACATCAAGGTCTCAATTTTGTTCACTTAAATTGTTCATGTGAAGATATGTCGAACTTGGCTAAAAATATCTAAATGTGTATAACTAAGTGAATTAGTTGCAGGCGTGGCTTAAAGCTCCCTCTCCACATGAAATATGATCCATAAACAGAGCGAGGAGAAGAAACAATTTAATATCGACTACAGAAAATAGGGAATCTGAGCACACGGTGTGTTCCCACACAGGACTCCTTGCAAAAAAAACGGTAAGTGATAAATGAAGAGGAGAGACAGAAAAAGGAAGACAGCGAAGAAAGAGTGAAAACTGAAAGAAGCCAAGTGGGCACGAAAGACAGAAGTCCCGAAGGCTTAGCTGAAGCTCAGATAACCTAACAGTGTCTCCATAGCATAGGATAGGCAAGCGAAACTAACCTAACCCTACGGCACGTGGGCTATACTATTCCCTTTACGGGCTAGCTACGCAAAGTTCTAAATTCTGAAGGGAAGCTGTAAACTAAAATGTCTAAGGGAAGTTGTCCCAGAGGCCGCACGCACTCCGAGACTATCTTAAATCCCCTAAACGGGTAATAAAGGTGTAGAATTTGTACCATCATCAACGTATTCATGCACGACAGAAGTAGGACAACAATAACTCGTTTGCAATCATCATGCATGGTAGTTTGTGCAGCACTCGTTGCTGTTCAGAGCACAACGCGCTTGTGAGAAGCCATGAAACTTAACACGGCTGCCTCAGGGGCGCCTGGCCATGACACTGACATAACGCAGTCGTTAAAGTTGTCAGCTCGCTACTGAACACCAGCAAATATATCGCCCAACAGGTGCAGAAAACTGTACGCATGTACTCGTTCAATTAAACAACTTGAGTTTGGTGATAACTTTGCGCGCGTCATGAGCCCATCATTGCCTCGCGTCCTGCGTAGCTCGGGTCTTTACTTCACTGTTTGCACCGTCAGCTCCGGCAGTGTCTGCCTCGTAAATTGCATGTCATATACCTTTTGAAATGCGTTACCACTGCAATTACTGTTACCGCGAACCAAATAGGGCTAGTTCTGTATATTTCTTTCTTCATTATTGCAGTCAAAAGTTAATCACCAAGTTAAACAATTTGCGTCACGTGCCTCCGACCTCCAGGGCTCTGCTGATAAATTTGAGGAGTTAGTTATCTATCCAATGTGATGTGTACTTTTCAACCACAAATTCAACTTATGGGAAATGCGAGCAAGAGGAAAGAGGAAATGTAAGGTCTATCATCACGAGGTGATAGACCTTACATCTTTAGGAGGTCTTGAACTTTATTGTTAATCCGAACCTATGCGTAATACGTTGACGAATGCCTACGAAATTTAACAGAATTGTCGCAAATAACCACGATGACGAAAACAAGTCCACGAAGTGCGCTGTGAAGTTCCACCTTAAATTTTCTTATTAAAGAGCGATGCCAGGTAGTAAATATAGGATGAAATCGAACTCAGCAGAAGAAGACGACGATGCAGTCGCCGGACGCGTCCTCGTCCTGCTGGCCAAACAAGCACGAGACGAATGCTTTATTTGTGGAGCACAACATCGAAGACGCGAGAGCAGCACGCCATGTTGACTCTGGCTCAAGGGACGAGCCCATCGCGAGTCAGGACTATAACCCAACTGCATATTCTTCACATCAATTTCAGACGCGCAACGCAGAAAAGCACAGTAAAGCTTTGTATCTACGCCACGCATTTCTTTGAAGTAATCGAGAGAAAAGAGAGGAGCGTATTTTCGACGGAGATGTGCGTTAAATTGAAAAAAATTGAGAAGCGAGATTGAACGTACAAGTCACTATTTAGAATACGCAGCAGGCAATAATTCATATTTACATTTTGCTAAAAAAATTTGTATTGTCAGTATCCCTTAGCAGTTTAAAGTTGTCGGTATACCATTTTCGTGCACAGATATGACTGTTTGTAGACGGGTCACAATGACTAGATATTTATACGGATCACAATGACGAGATATTTAGACGGATCACAATGACTAGATATTTAGGCGGATCACAATGACTAGATATTTAGACGGATCACGATGACTAGATATTTAGACGGATCACAATGACTAGATATTTAGACGGATCACAGTGACTAGATATTCAAACTGATCACAACGACTATATATTTTGACTGATCACAATGACCATTTAAAATGATCAGAGCGGCTATGCTCCCTCGGCAGCTTCAAGTCCAAACACATTTTCAGATGAACAAATTACTATTCAAGCTGTCGCATCGAAGATAAAAAGTCTACTGGCACACACTTTCTTGTGACAAGCACCCGCGAATCAGCAATATGTCATTGCCAAATTGGATTCTCCGAACTCGACAAAATAAAAATGCACGTACAAGTTCAGGATCCACTCGCTGAAATGCTATGTCGCTAATTTTTTGTAAAATCTAAGCAACGAAATTGTATATAAATACTAATAGTTGGGAAATTGATGCAAAGCGAAACGCAATTGCAGGTATACTGTATTTACATGGGAGACTTTACTGGTCTCCCCACTCTAACTCTAAGTGTATGACATTAAGTTTTGGTCCAAGTATGATCCATTTAATATCTAAGTCTTAACACGAACTTTCTCTTTCATATTTCCCCACATGAAAGATGCATGTAGAACAGGCCTATACAATTACACATCACACAGAACAAACGCGCTTGGATTTAAACGCGGCGCCATACACAACACAAAACAGCTCGCAGTCACAGCTTCAATTAAAGAGCTCGTTACATCCATCTGCCCATTATGCTGAAGGCGTTACACCAGCGTAACGCCCCGCTCCGAGAAGCGACGGAGTGTAACGCGATGCGCAGGCTCGCATTAGGCGCAGTTTGAGCGCGGGCCGCCGCGCACATTTACGGGCCTGCGCACAGCTCACGAGGCTCAATACAGCGCAATATTTCTCACTTCTTGCCGAGGTCCGGGCATCCGGCAGTGTCTGCCTCAGCTTCTTCATGGGGCATTTCCGTGAACCAACTCGCGCTCAACGAAGAAAGATGTGGCTCTTCATGCAAATCACCAGCCTCCTAAATGATCAGAAAAAGTACAGTCCGACAGTGAAGGTGGGGAAGGGAAAAACAATGCTGAGAAGGGAAAAAAATTTGGCGAAATTTAATTCTAAATGAGAATACAAGGAGAAATGAAAAACCATACGTCTGTATGCAGTTTGATGGAGCAGACGTATAACGATTCAACTCCTTCCTGGAATGGAGGATCCTGGAATGGATTCAACTCCTTCCTGAAATGGAGTATAATTATCATATTAGCCCACAAGTAAATTCCTTATATTTTTTAAATAAAGAAGTGCATTCATTTTCCCGTAAAGCTTTCCGGAAGCTCTATAACGGACATCGCATATGGTAACTATTTGAAAAACCTAAACAAATGAAGTTAAAAGGAATCACCTACACTGAACAATCTGATAAGCATCGTTCATTCACGCATTCAATTCATTAACAGGGAATCCATCATTGGTCCAGCACTAAATTTTATTTGTCCAGCAGCCATCCCTATCCCGGCCTGCACCGTAATTCGTTGGTGCAGCCATCACTGGTCATGCAATAAAATTCCATTTGCCGAGCAACCATCAATGTTCATGAACGAAACTTCATTTGTCCAGCAGCCATCACAGGCCATGCACTAAAGTTCATTTGTCCCGCATGCATCATGGGACGAGCACAAACGTTCATTTGGCCAGCAGCCCCCACTGCACAAAAGGCAGTTCGTGGAAGCGCAGTCGGAGGGTCAGAGGCGGTATAGGGCTGACCAGCACACATTGGGCACACATTACGGTCAAAGGACAATACAAGCGCTACGTACATATAAAACGTGTAATACTACGATTTTCAGTATGAACAGATCGGTATTTATGAGTCCAGTGAATCTTCGCTCATATAAATGTTTGGTGCCTAAATGCAAGCTCACTAAATGAATGATATTAACTAGAATAAGCGCTGTACTCAACACAATATTGAGTACTTTAGTGCACCCGGAAAGCTGAGAAAAATAACAAGTATGCGTATGTATTCAACTTACCACAAGTGATTTTTTTACAATGATGCATATAAAACTTTTGCATTTAGGGATTCCGATCATCGAATATTACGTCTCCCCACTCTAACTTTCGACAATATGGTTGTCATCTCACACAAGTCACGCCTACATACCCGTGTCAAGCCATACTAAAATATTGCTATAGTGGCATTACTAAAGAAGCGATGTCAGTCTGCCAGAAAACTCAAACCTCTTTCTGAGCGTACGTTCTCAAATAAGCATTGTAGCCAAAAAAATGAGGGAAAAAAACGCGTCGTCAAGATGACTGCATTGGCTAGGGGAGCGCATTCTTGCCCAGCTCCTATAGCTCGGAAAATGCGAGGAACGTCGGTGTCGCAGCTCAGTGTTGCTTTAGCGACCGGTACACAAGTGCAGGGATGCAGCGTCTTGTTGAGAGCAGTCACACGGCGCATTTGGCTCGTGCGATACAGGGAAACGTAATCAAGTTTGTCTGCTAAATCTCTTCGGCATTACGAGGGTCGCAGCTACTCGGCGCAGACGCGTCACGGCGAGTAAAGATCACCCGTTTATTGGTTGCGGTCGAGAATTTTATGGCCAATAGCGTTCAGTTTTTTGCGTCGTGACTTGATCTAAGGCGTAGTGAAATACGCACCATCGAGAAGGGTTGAGAAGAGGGTAAATTCTCCGATCACCTCATTCAAAGACAATGATAGCACAAAAATAAATTAGATCGAATGGGTAGCGTTGCTGGTCAGAGAGATAAATTGGAAGGATAAAAAGTGCAACGACATGTACCCGATAGTAAACATTTCTTACAGGTGGCTCCGACTTCAATGAAGGCTTTTCACGCTCAATTTCACTAGGTAGTTGCAGTTTTACAAACGCAACCAGGAAACCCGTCAGCGACGTGCTGCCCCAAATCAAGATGCGCTGTAATGATAACGAAGGCAGTGCCATCTCTCGGTAGCAGAAGTGTCCGCAGGAATGTTATCTCAGCACTCCGAAGTAACGGTCTTCTTTTGAAGACTACGACGTTTAACACTCTTCTGTGTATTTTAGGGTTTACCTTTATCTGATGAGTGGGACCAAAATCGCCGCACTGCAAGCCAACGAAGACTGTCGAGAGAAAGAGAGACACGAGTCCTCAAACACACATAAACTAACGAGACAAAAATCAGTTGTAAATCGTCTGACGAACTCCAAATTGATACGGAGAGATGGGCGCGCCAGACAGAGCCATACAGCGCCAAACGATGGGCAAAAAAATGAGTTCGGTGGGTGAAGGTAAAATAGAGGGACAAAGTTACGACTCCGCCAGCGCTAATGTGGCCTGAAGAACTGCTTGAGTGCCCGCTTCATTGTAAGCAAGTGAACTTTTAAATATGCCTTAGTAGCAGCAGGGACGTAGAGAGAGAAAAGGCGTTCCTCTGTTTATGTGCGGACATCAATTTTATCGTGCCTGCCCTTATGGAGGTCGTCGCCCTCTGCACACGAAATGTTGAACTTGGCCCTACACTCATAACTCTGCACCATGCATAGTTGAAATTTTTTCACGAACTATCTTTCAATTGACGCTCATAAAAGTTCAACAAACTGAAATGTTGTACGCATATACACAATAATTCAAAATTTGAAGACGGTAGAAGGTACCTCGTGAACCTAGAGACTAGAAATAACCATAATCCCTAGCAACTCAATAAATACAGAAAATAAATCGTTGTCCTAAACTTACAAGCTATTTATAAATGCAGCCGTGTTTGAGTTGTGTCGGTACGTGGAAGGAACCGCCCAGACTGATCGTGAAGCTCGTTAGGTAGACATTAGTACTGAAAGCAAAGTATATTTGCTGTGCGCATGAATATGGAGAGCTGGGGAGGCGCCTTCTCGTAAGAAAGACATATTAGAGTGAAAGAAATTGTTTCTTGTCAATGACGTAAAGGAAGGAGAGATGGATCGTTATCGAAAGATAAACATACAGCTAAATTACAATAGTTTGTTAGCAGGACCAATAGAGACACCAGATACGACTCAAAATGAGGCACTTAATGTGGATAGAATTGGGCGTGGAGTCACTCCAACTTTCGCTAAATTAGGAAGACAAGGGGCGATACGGGATCATAATTCCAAATCTGCCAATGCAACGAAGAGCTTGCATGAGATTCCGATTAGGGACCAAGAAAGTTCGTTCTGAAAAAGACATGCCGATTCCCATCTGTAGGACTCCAAGCCCGAGTGAGAAACATTAAAGTATACGTAGCCACCAGTGACGCATTCAAAACCATTACACATCACTAAAAAAAAAAATTCTCAATGATCGTGTTTACGCTTACTTTAATTTCATGTAAGGCTCGTGACTGCCGGAAGGAAATATCGTTGTATTGGACGTGAAGTGAAATAATGCGTGTTCAGGCACAGAAGCAAACATGGCGCTACACACCAACACTTCCTAGCGACGCGTGCAGCGGCGCGTCCACACCTGCCTCCTAGCGTCAGCAGAGGCAAGAAATTTGTTACTCGGACATTACGAGCGTCGAGGGGCAAGGAAAAGGCCTTCAAAAAAACGTGTTAGCGTTGAGAACGCATAAGAGCAGGTGGAGCTGTCCCCGGCGCCCTCTCTTGCAATTTGCCAGCTTATTAAAATATAGCGCTTGAGTGAATGTTTGCTTCTATGGCCGCGCGTTACAGGCAGTGGCCACCCGATAAATTCGTTAAACAATTCCTCAAAGTCCTTGGATGGCCAAAATGATACATAATTAAAGATGTTTAAGCGAGAAAAGTAGATTGGCCATGAGTGTAAGGAGATCGGCCGGCCTGTGTATCCGCCCAGGAACAATAAACACGCAATCTTTGCATTAAGAAATGAAGTAGGGCAAGTCGGTAACGTAAACTGTAATGAATCTTGAAGTACGAGTATATGGCTACGTAATTGTAATTCATCTAATTCAATAGCAAGGCGCGAAGAATTTTGACGAGAGCACGAGGTAACGTTTTATCGAGAGCACGAGGTAACGTTTTATCGAGAGCACGAGGTAACGTTTTATCGACTTTTTGCGGTCGGGCGAGCACTCGTCGCAGAATAGTAAGAGTGAAGACATTCGTCATGCGTCCTTATAAGGTTAACAAGTATTCAAGAGTTATTAACTATTTCAAGCGGCGGAAATATGTTTGAATCGTCTAAAAACCAGGTTGATTAAGGTGCATATCAATATTCAGTCGTCATGTTTTCTTTTCTCGCTACGTTTAAACGCGCATAAGATTCATAAACTGAGCAGTGAACAGCGCTGGAGGCCGTACTGTAGAGGCGGTTTCAAAATGTTCAAAATTTTGAGATACTTTGCCGCTTGGAATGTTAATAAAAATGGAAAAAAGTCGTGCAACTGTTGTCATCCCAATGGCGTTGCAGTTTCAGCAGTGAGCTTGCCATAAATTAGCCAGGGGCCAAGCACCCAGCATGGGCAGTTTACTGAGCAAGTTCTTGAAACAGACTGCTCGGTGAAATGCTGGATATAATTTACAGTGAGTGAGTGGAAGTCCCTCTCTTTAAATTCAACTAAGACACCTCAGCTTCAATGATTCATATAAAACAAGTGAAATTCTGATCGTTTTCAAATAAAACCTTCGATCGTCATTATTTCAAAACAAGACGAAAGATTTTGAATTTCCATGAAGTATTTATTTAACTGAGAGGACCGTCACCAGAAACAAAAGTAACTTGAATCTAATGCAATTAGCGTAATAGGATTACTGGGGGAATTAGATAGTTGAATTTGACTTCAGCTCACATCTGCGACAGGTAGTATTTCGCGAAAAATGTTGAGTTAGAGGAGCTTACTGAGCACCGAGAAATCGACGTAACCGAGGCTCTCGTACAAGCACTGTAGACCGCCATTGTTCCTTCATTTTCACTTCTGTGATTTTTCCTTCAGTACTCTGTACCAAGCTCAAACCATCGCAGTTTTCCGTCATGATAATTAATACCCACTACTTCAACCGCCCATGTCTTCCATACCGCATTGCAGTCGGCTACATTTAAAGAATACTGACTCGGCAATCAAACCATGTGAAGAAACACGCTTACGATTAACTGCGCATGTTAAAATCAAGAAGATATAATGTGGAATGGAACGCCCTGCCCTATAACCCCGTAATTTTGGGGTATTAAGAAACTGAGCACGATTTGGAAAATGTGTCTAAGAGTAGCAGTACAAGTACTACGATCTCGTATCTTACAGCAAATAAGTAGAAGAGTACCATTACAAATAAGTACACTGTATTACGTCATATCATACAGGAAATGTGTATTAGAGTAGCAGTACAAATAAGTACACCGTATTACGTCATATCTTACAGGAAATGTGTATAAGAGTAACAGTACAAATAATTACAGTGTATAACGATGTCATATCTTATGTACAGCAAGAACACCACTGCCCAAAATTGCGGACAAGCACGTACAGATCACATAGGAAGAAAAAGAATCTACAGAGCAGCACGATAGAAATATTTGGAGAGGCTCGTAACACACGGAAATTTCACCTTGATTTACTCACCGGTACTAAATATTGCAAATTAAGTTCCTGAGCTCTGTCTCGAGTGTCATAACAACCTACCTCATGAGTGACTCTAGTGTCACTATGCCGCAGAAAAGTTTCCATCAGATCCATGCAGGGAGCGGAAGCAGATTAACAGTACTTGGAAGAAATAGAAAGCGACCGCAAAGCTAACAACAAAAGAATTATTAATTCTACTGTAGTTGGTTTTGTTGGCGGCAACAAAGCCAACAACAGTAGAATTAATAACAAGAGCAGCAGCAGTAACAACAAGAGCAACGAGCAAGATACATCGGATAGAATCTCTGCGGGCGTCAGAGCGGCACCTGGCAAAAGTACAAAGCTAATGTATAAATACATCATGCAACTCAATATTTTATGAGAATACTTGCAATACAATTCACAGACGAACATTTTTGCAACGAGAATCGGAGGCGTTCTTATAACGGATGAGTAATCGTACTTGTATACATCAAGCTTCATATTTGCGAATTACACAACTGCTGAGAGTTAAAAAATAGTGTTCGGTGTCTGCCAATTTCTTTGCCGTCGTTCTTGACTGCCATCCATCCGTTCTATATCAAGTTCCCAGTCGCCACAAACTGAGCGCTCGCGCATTCAACGGCTCCACTTGTATGATAGTTGCAGTATAGACTCTGTAGGCAACACACGAATACTAGACAATATGAATGATGTCCAAACGTACATTCAGAATGGATTGGAAGACCAAGCATGTATCCGATTGATAAATATTTCACAATAGAAAGTTTGATAATTAAAGGCACTAAATCACACACAAGTTTTTCAACTTAGACTTTCAACAATTCTTGGAATACTAATGTCATTTGGTTGAATAATTTTACTAATCTACTGTAGACAAGAACTTTTTGAATCGATAAAATGGCTCAGAGCGTAGCAAAAAAATTCAAATACAAATATTAAAAGAATTATTCTTTCACAATTTATTTGCAGAACGTACAGAATCATAAATGATGAATTGGGTTTTCAGTACAAAGCCCATCCACTGCTCTTTAAAACTTGTACATCACATTTCCTTAAATTTGTGGATTCACTCATGCAGTAGATAATTTTAACTTGTTTGTTCTATCTTCACGACATGTACAAAAGTGATTAACAGAATCCTAATACGAAATTCATAGAAAAAAAGGAGATGCACAGTCCCGAGCGAGAGTGTATCGAGTGTGCATGTTTGGAACGAAGTCACGCCCAGATCATAACATAGAAAGTTGGCGCAGGCCGAGTACGTCGAGCCGCTGTCGCGACTTGCATATGACGGAGTAGAGTAGAGAGAGTCTGTTTACCGAGTACACTCTCGGCTTAAAGGGCTTATGACAGGCACCCAGTACGCTTTAATGTGCAATTGTAAATGGGGTTACTCAGGCAGAGGTAAATAACGAACTCTTGCCAACTCAGACGACCACTTGACAGACCACTTGTGAGAGGTGACCAACAGCCGCCACAAGGTTGGTCACTCGCCGGACTCGAGTGACAGCGGCGAGGCCGGACCACGAGGAGGCTGGGAGGTAGGATACATTTGGCTCACTGAAGTAAATACAATGGCCCAAGGTGACAGTCGACATGAATTTCAGGACACTCTCAAATCCATCATCGTGCAAATGAGCTTGAAATGGATGCCATGCAACAATAACTTGAGAAAAAGACTGGGCTGTGCTTCTTTTTGCTCATACAGTATCGGTCGGCATATGGAGTGACACATAACGTATAATGAGATCCATACGTCACAGTTCAAGAACACATCTTACAAGACTGCGTGATCTGTCGCTAGCACAAACCGAGAGAAAATAGGCTAGGAATGATGACAACGCCTGCGATTCACAGCGACGTTTTCACGAGTGCCATCGATCAGCCTTCACGCGAGTGGAGAGGGACACAACAGCCAAAATAAAAAGATAACCCGAATGACCAGAATTCGCTCCTCTTAGCAAGACCAGGCCCTGAGATGACGTGATGTGACACGACTCGCTACAACCAAGTGAGAGTAGGTGACACACATTCATGTCGGGCCAATGATAGCGTAACCCTGCGTTAGGCACCTTGGGTGTACTGTAACCCGAATTTTGGTAAGGTTAATCCATTAACGGATAGAGTCTAATTTTTTGGACGCTCGATGGTAATAATACCGAATAAGAACAATGGTAAAATAGATAAATGACAATAGATTTTTTGTTTATTATAGTTATTCTAAATTTCTCTAATGAAATAACGTATGCATGAAATGTCAAAGTGGCAGAAATGGAAAACCTGCAAATGTTTTCACCCTTAAAAACCCAAAATGACATAAAAACTTTATCAGTCAATAAGTGCGTATTTTAATTTCTTCATGCAAAATATGTCGATGATGAACGACTGAAAGACATAAGTATAGTACTGAGACTCAAATGACGAGATAATTTTTTTCAGAAACTTTCATGATGTAAAAATTCTAAGCCTCTTTATTTTTAATTTAGAAATCCTAGTACTGTATATTGACATGCAAATGGCTGAAAAAGTCTCAACATGAACATTGTAGTAAGAACGAAATATGGGTAGCGGCTATTCATAGCTAGTATGAAAAAGAGGCAACAGATATCAGTACCATATTCATATATTCATAGTGGACGTCATTAGTGAATTTTGATACTGGCGAAAAGAAAGTTGTCCAGTTGTTCCCGTCTGGTATCAGCACCAGTTTCTTATCGACGGATATCAACATGGAAATTAAACTATATAATAATAGCCCAGTGTTGCTTGCTTGATTGGTCCGTCCGCCTCCTTGTCACGCTCTTGAGGATTTAGGTAGGAGAAAATTCCCGGCTCCGCATTTCTAACTGATCAGCGAGACTATTAGAAAGCTGTCTGTATGAGTGATCCTGAAAATATCAATATTTCATGTCAGATTTACCATAAATACGGAGAAATTTTATGAAATTACCATCATTTGTCTCACCACTTTTGGCTGGGTATCATTCCCAAAATTATTTTCGGCACATTCACCTCTGCAAAACGTTACAGGGCTTCTCTTTATTAAACTATATGTCACCCCCAGAAGCCATCTTGCAAGGTGCAAAATTCGCAACATTCACTATGTTTTATTTATTTATTAATCCAAACTTGAGCATATTCCCGAAACTGAACACCAAAAGAATACCGAACAACCAATAATTTTAGCTAAAAACTCGAGTACGGCCTAGACGTTTCGTTGAAGCTTTTCATACTAAATACATGTATAATCCAAATTTTATTAATCGGTCGCCATAATTCAAAGATACATGATCCAGCTATGAAAACTATTTTGCAAAATTGCACTCAATGAGATTATTTCTTGAAATTTGGCTTTTCCTTCACACATCGTAACTCTGCTCTCGGCTAAATCCTCAGTCGGGCCTTTACACGGAAGAGAAGGTCGAAAGTCCACAATGTTTGTCGTTTGTTGCCTTGATACCGCTCGCTACTGAAGCGCGCGAAGGTTTGGGTAAATAACGAATAAAATCCAGCGGGTGTCTCGAATTTTACACCTTACGTGACAGCGTGTCCCTGAAAAATGCATCCACTGATTTAAAACATAAGTTGTAATATATATCTAAGACTACGATACCGTACCACAGTTTGACTTCGATATACATCTTTAGCTTTTATCCCTCCAAAATGCAGCTAAATAAACATCAGCGAAGGCACAATACTCAAAATTAGTGGATACATTTTTCGCGGATATCCCGCAGGAGGAACAACGCACTGCGAACCTACAAAAGCGAGTTTCGCGAAGGCCCTCGAAGCCTGTGTCTGTATGGCGCGTGTCCGCCCAGCCCGCCATTCAGACACTGTAAAACAACAGTAAGAATTAGTGCTTCGTGCGCTCGCCGCACCGCCTCTGTAGTGGGGTTGTGCTTAATTTTAGGAGACCTCTGCAATAATCACGGAGGAAAGTGGTATCGCTCGTGCCCGAGACAAGAAAAGATTATTAAACGGCACCAGGTACAGGTCATGTCTCATCGCCCGAGACCAGCGACGTCCAACACCACGCTTAAAAATGAGCTGTGTCTTTGCAGCAATGTCGAGCAGGAGACACTCAGCGTAAAGGCAGAGATGTTTGTGCAGTATTTTTGGTGCTGCAGTCAAACACTGCACTCGTTTGCAGCTCCCGTCGCGGTAAAAAGTAAGGCGAATATTAAAAGAAGAGTAAAAAGAATGAGAAGCACACAGTACGCGCGGTACAAATGTCAGGTCGCTCGCTGTACTTCGAGCCTTGAGTTTTACTCGAGGCAACTGTTGGGTTAGCAATTAAAATAATGCTTTTTATGTCAATGTGAACACAAACACACGTCCTCGTAAGTAAACTACTCAAAGGCGGTACACTTTTTGCTTTTAACGCGCCCGTCCCTTACACCCTCCACTCGAAAAATATCAATGGGAACCGTTCCAGATCAACAAAACATTAAACGTGACGTGACAGAGGAGGTATGGACAAGAAAAACCAACCTGATGCTCAGTAGAAAATACTGAACCATTTTACATAACAGTTATTGACAATTCCACCGGGGATAGATTGGATTATTAGTTAGTTTAAACTCCATACCCCCATGAAATGTGATCTTAATGACGAAAAAACCCATGAAGTGTCGACTTAAAGCAACGTAGAATCTATGCACAGATGGGCTGACAGTGGGGATAATACTGGCGCACTACGATGAATGTTATTGTTAAGTTTGGAATTAAAAATTATTTGATGAATATCGGATCACAGTCACAAGAACGAGAAACGAAAAAAAATTCAAATTGAATAAAACTAAATCATGCCGTTACGACGAATGGCGTATAACGACACGACTCTTATACGAAATGTGATGAAACACTCGATAAAAAATTGAAAAACTCACATTAACCCTTCTGCTTTCATTAATTTGTTTTCAACAGGGCCATAAAAGCTTTCTTTACAAAAAAATCCCCTGAATTACGGTACACTTAAGATGGCTTCACTCTCAAGTAGCGCAGCTTAGTGGCCGTCATCTCGAGTTCTACCTCCTTCTGTGGCGGTAATTTTAGAACAACTGCCAAGCATTCCGTAACAAGTCATCATAAAACTTTTACTAGAAACTCAATTTACTTCCACACAGGCTCAAGCAGTTGTTGGCTTTATGGAGAACGTTATGAGCTATTATAAGGCCATTAATTTTCTTATTTATACGTTGTGCTACATGGAATAAAGCATGGCATTCAACTGTACTTACAGCAGAAATACGTACGTAGCCTCATTAAATGATTTTAATTACCATCCGAAATACGTCAACTACTTCAATCTCTGACGTCTCCCATAGCTCTCCTTTCACATCATATTTATATTATTTTACTGAATCAATACTTAGTAACTAAATCATTCATAACTTTTATAATCTATTCATCATTATTTACATTAAATTAAACCAAATTTATCAACTAGTGAAGCTGAGTTTGTACTTTAAACCTGACAAGGTTTAGCGAAACTAATTTTGTCTTGGTATCCCAGCACAAATAAAAGTGAGGGACATTGGAGAGCGCTGTAAAAGCCGTGCCCTCAAATTCATGAAGTCAGGTTCTCTCCGCTTCAGGCTACTAAAGTTCATTCAGTAAATCCTATCTCACAATTGCACAAGTTTCACTTAAGCAAATGTGAACATTGCACAACGCAGTCAGAATTACAACGTGGTTGTCCGTGTTTTTTTTAAGAAATCACTAGAGAAAGGAAGATAGCTTGAAACGGCCAGCGGAGCACGCAAACAGTGCATTTCTCAACCGACTGTGACAAGGTCGCTTTTAGAACAGAACCTTATTAATCATTTAAATTCGCTGGAAAACACAATTACAAAATTTCATAATTTTATTAACCTCTCATAGCCCTTGGTATTTGATCACCAACGCTCGTTCTTTATTACAATTGCACAGATTCATTTCATGATCCAGCGACTTTACTCGGGGGGAAAACAGTGCCCGAAAAAAACAGCTAACAAGACTCGCGACGAACAGGCACTCAGACGCGGCAAACACGCCTCACCAAACCTGCAAACATTCTCCGTCTCTTTCAACTCTCCGGTGAAACCAGCGACGGCGCTAGCACCGGACACTCCAGAAAGCACCGGGAGGATCCTTCTCCAAACACTGCAGCAACTCAAGCGCCATCACACCGTGTTAACATAGAGACCCACGGTGGCGAACTATCCACCGACCAAATTAAGGCAAAGTAGAGTAAAAAACATCAGACGTTGACGAAGGTTCTTTCGTGCAAACAACCTGTAACAGCTCATAGCCACCGCTAACGAAGGAGTGACTTACCGGGGAGAAAAAATCAGGATTATTGTGTGGCCGGCTTTCAACGAAACACAATTGTGATACTAGACTTATATATATTTAAAATTTGGAAAACAATTACAATGGATAAGTTAGCAGTAGGTTTCTTCAAAAATCACTTACGATTCTGGTTTTGAAAGACGAGCAAAGATTTTCTTCCAGAATTACAGAAAAATTTAGCAATTAAAGTATTGACGAACCTAAAAAATGGATTAAAAAACTGAAAATTTCATCACCTCGCTCTTCCAACTGCTCTTGTTATAAGAAAAATCCATTTACGAGTCTGATAAAACACTGTATATCAACATGGCAGTAGAAAATTTTTCCACTTCTTAAGACGTCCAACAAAGATTGATGAGAAGTTTAAGGTAAAATGATATCGTTAGAAGAGAATAATTATTTCTGCATGTCTGCGAAGCTTTCTTCTCTTATTTCTTTATCGCCTAAAAACTCAAACCGCACGAAAAATTTTCTCATTATACACCTGACGCTCGATGACGGTCATCGAGTCAGCAAAACTTAGAAAATATTGTATTCACTCGACCTGCATGATGGAAACCTGTGGGAAAAAAAATTCACCCTCACGGTTCGTGTTTTTTTTGAACAACTCCTATTGCCAAAGATGGACTCATTCCTCTATTCTTGGCCGAGCTGAACATAAAGCGAGACTCGTCGCTAGACCTCGATTTAAAGTAGCGCCCGTGGTAACCGGAGTAGAGTGGCCAAACAAGTATCTTCTCTATGCTTTGCTAACTAAACTATGTTCAGATTGTTCAGTTAATTATAGTGGGCAAAACCGATTATCTTACGGCAAAAGCAAATTCGCATATGCATGTGAAGCTTCAAGTACACAACGAAAAGTAATGAAACGGATAAACAAGAATTTCCTCACTCGACAAATACGCGAATCAATTTCTAGTAGAAAATATAGAATACATGCTAATCAAATTCATTACTTACATCGATTAAAGCTCGAACCGCTGTAATTTTAGGAAAAATATTTTGGTTTAGTCGACGCAAGAACTTTACTCGATATGAAGTTTAACACACTTTTTGAAAGAACTTTCTCCTGTGCAATGGAAAAATTGCGACAACTTACGAAAGGAGTTAAAAAAAAAACGATCTTAAGGAGTGGCGTCGCAGCGCGGTCTAGAATGGCGTGTCACTGTGTCAGCCACTTTCAAGGGCCAGTGTCTGGACGTCATGCCTAAAATATCATCAATTTTCTTCGTTTGAAAGTGAAAGTAGCAATGGCCATTTATCTCGCGAGCGAGACCATGGGAGGTCACATATGTAGGCAGACGTGCGCTCGTCATCCGCCTGATAAATGGTCTTCGAATTGGGACGCAGCAACACTCGCGAAGATGCTAGATCCCCTACAGCGCCGTCGCGAATAAAAATAAGTACGCATTTCTATTAACTTATTACAGACACTTGCGCGTCCGACAAACCGAAGGAATGCTCAAAATGCAATCGAAAATGGTCGCTATGCACCAATTGAACTTTGTAAAAAGTACACGACGGTGACCATTAGTAAACGATTCACGCTCCTGTAAATTAAATCGTCTAAAAACTTTTATCTTATACAACAGGCTCGAAGAAACCGCAAATGTTACCGATATCCAAGCCATTACGGTGTGCCGTAAACATTAAATACTAAGCACTGGGCACCGCGAGCCCTCGTCAACAACACTTCAAAAAGCGGGCTGCTCTACACGGTGCTGGGGCCCCCCCGCGTGGACGCCCTTCTCTTAACTTATGCGACGGCACGGCCGGCACTTGAACTGCGGACGGGGGTGCAAAGTTAGGAAGCATTTGTTTCATGAAGTTATTGTCCAGACATACAATTCCAAGGAAAAATTTTTCATTTCTTAAATGATTTCACGTTACGGTTGTACTGTAGTACGCCGACACAACCAAGTTCACTGTGCCTAGGTACTTTTAATTAGGAATTAAAGTGGGATGAATTATCATGATCAACTGGAGTTGCTGATACGTGAAAAATTTTTGTTATATAAATTACACGTGATAAATTAGTACTTAAGTTAAAGCAACTTTGGTAGCAGACAAGTGTTCACGCATGCATTAACTCTATGTCTATCCGGTAGACCTACTAATACCCAAAGTCTTGATCCAAAACTACCAAACAAGTCTCCAAGTAATCTAGGTAAGCGTCAGATTACTTTGAACTCTGATTCGAGCCAAAAAAGCTGTTCGACTCAAGTACCCATAATCTGAGCGACTGCAAATTGAGACGATAAAGAGGTTGGGAATGAATCCACGATCGCCAGCACTATGCGAGACAAAACTCGAACTTACAGCACTATAAAATACTACGAAATAAGACGAAATCCGAAGATTTTTTCTGTGAACATATTTGCATAGTGTTCATGACCAGTGCGTATGATACTCAGTACTCAAGCAACGGGTTAGAAAATGAGTTTTTGAAGTATCAGGTTGTCTCACATGAAATTATTTAGAGTAGTTTTCTTTATCAACTATTCGGCTCGAAATTGATACATTTTTGAATTGAATCATTACATGTGATGAGAAATGGATACTCTCTGATAACAGCAAAAGAACTGGGCAGGAGTAAGACGCACAAGGGCCGCCTTAACGCTATCAGAAACCACCATTGCATCCGAAAAAGTTAATGGTCACTGCTTGGTGGTCTGTGCAAGGAATCATTCAAGTTCAATTTTTCCAACAAGGCGATACTGTAGGAGCAGCATCTTATTGCTAAAACGTTGATCGCATGCATGTAAAATTGAAGAAGTATCCAAGACTGGTGAATAGAGATGGACTAATTTTGCTTTTCGATAATGCACGACCCAACACCTTTAGAGGTACGGTCGAAATGCAGCTAAGTCTGAATAATGAAATTTTGCCGCATCCTCCCCATTCTCCTGATTTCTCTCCCACCAATTATTATTTGTCCAAGCATTTCGACCTTTTTATTCGCGATAAAAAATTCTTAAGTATGGAAAGTACAGTTGCAACATTTGACCAGTTTATTCGTGAAAAAGATAAGTTCTTTGAAGATGGAATACTCGTATATGCTGAAGAAAAACGTTGGGCAAAGTCTTAGAGAACGAAGGATCATATTTTGGTTAAAATAAACCCTTTGGGACAATTATTTTCTTTCGTTTTAAATGAGGTATTTCATGTGAGACAACCTAATAATTTTGAAATTGGTAGTCCAGGCAAGGGTAAAGTCTCATAACTAATGTCGGAAATTTAATTATTGAACCAGAAACTTCTATATATAAAATATATATTAGGTTTCCACAAAAATGGACCAGTTATAAAAGTTAAACCCCAATGGCTTCGTCTTTTCATCAGCAAACATATCTAACTCAAGTTTCTTGGCAGAACAAATGAAGAGAACTGAACAGTATTGCGCAAACAAATCGATGCCTACGAGCCTGTGTTTTTTTTTTAACTTGGCAAACGCAAGACCTAGCTGTTCCCATTGCAGACATGACTGAGCTCCTGTGGTCTAATGCAGCTCTGTCAGGAACTTAACAGAGCGATGGGATCAAAATCAAAAGTCTCTAGCAGCAAGATAAAAGCCATTTATTAGTACGTTAGCTGCGATTGGAAGTTATAGAAGGGGTGTGCAATCATATTCAAGAGCAGCATTGTTACCGGGCTATCCGTTAACGAGTCTACGCCTAATGGAATGATAACGCTAGCTGGCAAAGAGGCAGCAGTCAAATACAGAGATGGATTAGCCTTTTTTCGCAACAGAAAGCAAGTGCCCGACAAAAGTCGTTGCGGTAACTTTCTTTCATGCTATGGAAAATACTCGACGGATTTTCGTGCTCGTCTGAACGAAATAAAAAGACTCGGTTTCTATTTGTTATCGCAATTATTGTATCGTTCTGGTTTAATCCCATTGCAGAATTCTCGAGTTCTTTCTAAGTAGGCTTTGATGCATCAGATAGTTCATTAACTTCAAATATTGAATATATAAAAAATTTCCAGTTCTTCGTAGGATTTGGTTAATCAGAAGTCATTCAATGTGATTATGAATATTTAATTGACCAATTTGTCACAAGTGCAAGAAAGGATTTCAAGATGCACTCAACCACATATCTAAAAATTGCTAACCTAGAAACAGAGGAAAATACTCGTATTTACCCAAGAGAAAATACAATAGAACTTCAATGCGTATTAGCAAACATAGATTCATACTTATTCATTTTCCCAAGAAAAGAAAACCAGGTAGTCCTCGTCAGATCAACTACTTTTTTTTAGCCTTTTAAGCAAATACATTGGCTAATGTATGAGAAAAATTTGTACTGCTCACAGAGGTTTTATTTCTTTGAAACTAATGACAAAATTAACGGCTGATTAATTTGGCGAGTAATTCGCTAAATTCATCATTTGTTGAAAGATTGCCATAATGAATAGTGCACGTGCTTTATTCCTGGCGATAATTTTTTTCAAATGAATATATCATTGCTGAAAAATTCACAAAGCTTGGAAAACCTTTAACAGAATATCATGTTTTTTTTTATTTTGACGACGTTCCCACGCTGGGTGTGACTCATGCCACGGACAGCTTATCGAATAGAAGCAATGAATAATCGTTTGAAATACATCATTAGCGCATGACAGATCACAAAGGCTCAGCGTCGGATTTTGCGCAGTTGTGTAGAAGCGCTTCGCCAAAATTATCGGCCATGAAGCGGCACGATTTGAAGAGAGCAGCGATACTCCCAAGACCTTAATGTGCGTAGCGAACCCATTTAATTCTATACAAATAGGGTTATTAGCAGCACTTGCGGCCCTCATTTGAGAGAACTTTCACTTAGGCGATGATGGACGGGCTGATAAGGACGACTTATCGCGACCGCAGACGCGCCCTCTTCAGGAGATCGCCTCAAATTCTTCCTCTGCAGATGAGGCACTTCGATAAAAGTCCAGGCCTTCCTGACGATGGCCACGCCGACAAGGTGGTCGGTCACTCGGGCTGGTGCACGGTGTTTCACGCTCCAAACTGAGATAAACCTTTCTTCTAATTTGCTAAAGCTCTGGATTCATCTTGCAAAGCCAATTTTAAGTCACGAAAAATTTTAACAACGAATTCATACGTTCTTTCGGAACAATTCCTAGAAACATTTGATGGTTTTCCACTGAAAATTTGATTAGATCGCATAAAATAACCATCCAAATCGTAAACAGAGAATTGCAACGATATCAGTGATATAAATTTTGGCTGCTTCAAAAAAGATACATTTTTATGGTCAGTTTTGTTTATTATTAAGGCTATTTTGTACGAATTATCTCCACATTGTATCGTTGAAGAATGCTATAAAACTTCCTGAATTGTCTACCTACTTCTTCTATCGCCTCAATCCCGATTT
>VOMN01034364.1:0-15114 GCA_014899125.1 Orchestia grillus | reverse complement strand
GTATGGTTCTTTGTACAATTTTGATAAAATTCATGGAATAACATTTAACTGTATTATCAAATATTTTATCGATAAATACAGAAATGACCCAACAAGTAACTAAACAGTGTTCATTTGACTTAGTTAACAAATCGTATTTAACCGTGGCTTTTCGTCGTTCAATTTCCTCCAAAGTGGCTGCTCGGTGCTTTCATATAAAAAAGAGAACCTCTATTAATTTCAACATCTTTTGCCGTTGGGAAGTCATAGAACTTGTTCGGGCCCACAAGTAACTGCATATAAAACTCTCAGTTGCAATAGAACAAAAAATCCACGGCTATAATATGTTTACATCATGTAGCACTTGTGGTAACAAATTTTTTAATTGTTAATTCATGTTCGATTGGGGATGAAGCTACGAACATCGTATTTATCCTAATGCAATTAAATGCAGTCAGTTTCAGCCACCTTATGTATTTCACCTTTATTGGTTCTCAAGGCAAATTCTTACAAATCACAGATACACGTTCTTACTCTTCTCGTGAATTCATAGTTTCTCTCGCCCTTCGTTGCACCTCATGATGATTTTCGAGAATGCAACAAGCCCATTTAACTAGCCTAAGTTGAAAAACTAGGTATTGAACTACTATTCTTACGAGTGCCTTCAACAATGATTCGTTCAAAATCCAGGAAAACAGTCTGTTAACACTTTTGGACTGAAAGATGCAAATTTTAAATAGGTATGTATAACAATAGGTCTCAATAGGTCTCAATTTTTATAATAATTGGAAAAGATGCAGCATTTTGCTATTTACATTAGTAAATAGTTTAAGGAGCCCGTCCAGGGGAGTTTTGTTCAAACGCTTGAAAATGTTCTTTTGATTGCAAAACGTTCTTTGATGCGTTCTTTACAACATATCAAAAAAATAAAAACTGTACCTAAACAACGGACTGCGCAATAAGAGAGAAGAGGAGTAAACATCATTTTGACGAGGTAACATATCGTTTACCTTGAAATGGTGAGTTATTATTTAATAAAATCAATTTATAATCGTTTTACCCAAATGATGTGACCGCTGCACTATACATGGGCACGTGAATTAGGAGGGAACTTACACTCGTTTCAGAGCGGCTCAGTTCACAAGGTCGCTTCAGACTCAACCCCCCTCATCTTCCCAAAACTCATGTGCAGTTCAGATGTCAAAAAACTTTGTATCATCTCAAAACAATTTCATAATCCCAAAAAATGCATCTTTTGCAGGTTATTGGTGGGGAACTGCTCAGGAATGAAACACTTCGTTTATTTCTCTATTCAATTATTTGCTTACAATAGAACCTGAGCCGAGAGTTAGAACAGAGATAGGTCTATAATTGTTGACACAGGTTTTCACCATTCGTCATGGTATAAAATGATTCTGTAGCACCATAAGACTTACTTAAAATTTAAAAAACACCACACAATAGTTTTAGTGTAGTGTACGTATGTACTAAAATTTGCAGTAGATTTTTCACGTATATGTTCGAAGCGTGTACATTTATTTACAAATTCAAATGGATCTATGTAAACCACATCTTTGAAAAGTGATTAAGAACTGCAAAATGTAAAGGTAGTGTATTGGAGATATGTGGAGAGAGTGCAAATCATGAAGGATGAGTTCTCAACAAAAGTCAATAGCCTTCACTCCTCAGAATACACAATGTGAGGGAGCGCTTTGCCTTGAAAATGCGATGTTACTTTGCGATTTTCTCTACAGTGCAGAAAGTTCTCACTTCTTTCCCTTTGAGACTCTTGTCACTGAAGAAAAGAAAGCATATCACAGCAGTAATTGTCGGTCCCTATGGTAGCAACTAGTACTTCAAAATGTAAGTTTCAAAATCTTTTTAAACGAGTGACTCCCAAATACAGACTTAATTAAATAGTTGTTATTGAAAATCTAAAATATTTTCCATCTGTGAAAAACAGCTCTCTTTTGAAATGCACAATCAAGAAAATAATTTTTTGTAATAAAATTCATGAATTATTTGAGAAAAAGAGGAATGCTTAATCAAGACGATCATTTGGAAATGATGGCCGACAAGGGCGAAAACAATATTTATGAATAAAACTTTGCTTCTTTTTCTGGAGCATTTGACACATTCCAAGGATGTCTTTTGCAATTGTTTTTCTGAATTTAAGAATCTTAACTGCAACGCCTTTTATTCATTCAGATTTCATTTTCAATAAGTTCTTTCGTGAGTTGGAATCACAAGAATAATAAAAATAATAATAATGATACAATAATAATAAATTTTATTTCAAAAGCACATGTTTATGTTCATAAGCGGAAACTATACTAAGCCCCGCCTCACACGGGCCGATCTGATCAGCTCAGAAATCAATAATTCTAATTTACAGAAGGATTTTTATTAACTTGACAGACACGTTACAAGTTTTCAATATGCCTAGCCAATCTTTCAGTAATTCGCAATTCTCTGCAGCACCAAATTGAAGCACACTCCAAAAAGAGTGTTTCAGTTAAAGCTGGTCAAGATTAGTTTGAAATCCAAGATACACTACTGTACCCAAGCGAGCGCCCACGTGTGGTCACTTCATTCTATCCCTACGCTTCACAAGAACGTGGCGGAGGAGCGCGGAGGCCTCTCCTTAACTCAGGATCACTACTACGCTGGATTGGTGCGAGTACGCACGTTACATCTGCTCATTTTGAGTGCGTTCAGTAGCCCTCAAGATATCAGTGCTACCGTATTAGTAAAGCTTAATTGAAAATTCACAAATAATTGAAAATTCCCTTTCACATTGAAAAGTCAAGTCACTTCATACATTAAGTTTTTATAGTTGCATAAAACATTAGTAAAATGTTTCGCGCAGAGATGGGAGCTGAAGGTGAGTAGTTAAGCTTATTATCAAAGTGTATTTCGCATTCTGAGTAAGAGATTTGAGTGTACCTCTTTCGCACTACTCTTCCGACGTAAAATGCANTGTTATTGATAAGTCGCCTGATGACGCATTTAGTCTTCTTTGGCATCAACTAAAGTCCTCTTAGGAGGCGTCATTTGAAGTTCCGTCGGTTCCTTCCACTCTTTTCTCTAGATGTAAAATTATCGTCCTGAACGCACATCGTCCCTTGAGAATTAAGTTATCAAGCATCTCGTGAGTTAGGTCACCAGTTCCACTCTCTGGGCAAGAGGACCGTCGGGCGTTAATTTTCCGGTGTTCCGACCGATGCGCATTTTTCTTGGTCTTCGCAAGCGCACGGAGGCGTGCACGTGCTGCGTATTCTTGGCGCCTTAGTTTTTTCTCATGGAGAAGTTGTGGGAGCTTCTTTTAGATACCTGACGGTGCCACGCGTCAGAAATTCATTAGGAGCGGAGCTGAATAGGGTATTTGCTCAATTTCCTTCTCAATTGAAATGAAAATAAATTTTTATTTATGTGCTTAAATCTTAATACATGTTTCCTACAGAGCTGACACGTGGCACATCATATTTTTTTAGTGCCTTATAATTCGTTTCAGGACATGTGACTGCGGGGAAAATTTGTGGGGTTTAAACTTATGTTTTCGAAGCAAAGCCCTTTGTGACTCCTAGGTACTCCAGTAGTCGTGCGCTGGGAACGAAGCATGGGCCTCATGAACCGAAAATTCACTACAACAAAATTGTATCGTAGTCGTTGACCATTCAAACTACAAAGCAAACATTCTGTCTCAGTGATGGTGCTTGCCGATATTGAAATTCATAACCGTGGTCTTTAATTGGTAACCGTTGGCTATGTCGCTCAACCATCACAGTAATAAAATCAGAATCTCTGGACCTTTTGAGCTTTGTAACGAAACTTGGGTTTTTGATGAGAGATAGGCAGAATATCCTGGAACGCCAGTTGTCAATGGCGTACTCTTGGTTGTTGTGAGTCTGACCGTCTGACGGCATGGGACTTGCAGGAAACCCAAGAATGAAACACTCGCCTCGTTTCTGTGGCCATTTTCTATTCCATTTTCTGTCCTTGCACCAACAGCAGCAGCAGTAGCAGCACAATGCCCTGATTGGGCCTCCATCTGCCCAGCTCTGCCTGCCGAGGGAGCGTGGGGCCCTGACGTGGACTCCAGCAAGGCGTCCTGTACTAAGTTCAGCAAGAACATTTTCTGGAGAAGAAATAAGTAAGTACTTTTAATTACTACCTCTGCATGTACTTCGAGAAGTTACAGCATAGGTCCAAGGACTGAGGAAGCATGTTCTTTTACTTAATCTTGTGTATGATTTAGTTTAAATTGGAATTAAAAAATCAATCTTAGAATGAATATTAGTCTTAGCCTAGTCTGACTTTTTTGATGAGGCATCAGTAATCCCCGCTGTTATAATGATAGTCTTCGCCGAATTATAATAGCAGCTAAAAGTTGAATATGACTAAAGCTTCCGCGGCGTGAGCAGCATATGTTCGAAAGTGCACATACCATTCGCAACTGAAAAATATCTTTAAGCTTTCAGTTTTTATTCCCGTTTCAGCTCAAAAAAATGAAAAGCCACGGTAGGAGAGCGAAAAGCCTGAACAAGCGAACAACAAATTGTCGGTAGAAATAATAAGAATTCCGAAACCAGAATAGAAAATTTTCTAACTTTATGTCCATTATGAAATTTGAATTTTAGGTGTTTCTGCCCGAAGATGATTTAGAAAAAATCGAAAGCGTGAAAAAAAAAGTTTTTATCAGCTTGCTGGTCTTATTTTTCTTGAAATAGACTAATATTGACTGGAAAGTCTGCCAACTGATAGATAAGAAGAAATGAACCGAATTAACGGACCAGTTCTTTTGAACATAATGAGCAAAAATTGTAATGCAACAACTTCAAAACAATTTTAAATTCTTCAGTTAGAATAATAAAAAGCAAAAGCTTATGTAATAAAACCGTCATTCCAATTAAAAAAACGTAAATTACCTTGAGATATGAGTTCTGGACATCACCAATATTCTAGAAACAATGTTATGATTATGAATAAGTATATGCATGTGAGACAAGTGGAAATATCTAAACCTTAATTAATGAACACAAGTCAGGTCCAGAAAGGACCCAAGCAAATTCTCTATTTTTTTAACATGACAAACAGGTCACGCTATCAACTGGCTAAATATTAATATTTTATTCTAATGCAAATGGACAAAACTAAAAGAATATTTTTAGAATCCAGTTTTTTGGGCTCAAATTTACAGTGTTATACTCGATATTATAACATCTCTGATATCTACAAGCCAATCGTAAATTCTTCACTATAAAATTAGTTCGATTAAAACACATGAATAATACAGAAAACGAACGAAATTAAACATCCCTACCTGTATAGTGGATATACATTCACCCAGCATAACTGCAAAACTCTAACAAGTTTATCTTCCTTGAAAACGACATTCGTGCAGAAATTCGAAAAATCGGCCAAGCATAAAAAAAATCGGAAGATATCACTCATTGGACCTACACACACGAACCCTAGGCGTCATCACGTATTTCAACAATTGAAAAGGTGTTTGCGAATATTTACTTGCGTTTTTTTAATCAAGTTTTCATTATTATTATTTTATTATACTGGCCGATTCAATTCTGGTTGATTATTACTTTTTATTTTTTATTATCACTATAATCATAACCATTAACAGTCGTGTCAGAAGCAATTTAGTTCCACCGGCATGTTTCCAAAACTAAGAAGGTTTATTTACACAATCAAACAGATGGGTTATTTCATTATATACTGATACACAGTTGTTACTTGCTTGGTTGGCCAGTCTTTTTTCAGTCAGCAGCTGCGTTTCAGTCAGCAGCTGCGTTTCAGTCAGCAGCTGCGTTTCAGTCTGCAGCTGCGTTTCAGTCCGCAGTTGCGTTTCAGTCAGCAGTTGCGTTTCAGTCAGCAGCTGCGTTTCAGTCTGCAGCTGCGTTTCAGCCTGCAGCTGCATTTCAAGGATCAGCACCATTTCAGTTACTTTGTAAATTTATTGTATAATATTAGTGTCCAGCCAACAGTTTGATATTGACAGTTTTTTGTGCTATTGTAATGTTGTCTCCATTTTTGTGTTCTTTGATGTGCTGCCTNCTTTGATGTGCTGCCTTCATTCTTGAGTCCTTTGATGTGCTGCCTTCATGCTTGAGTCCTTTGCTGTGCTGCCTTCATTCTTGAGTCCTTTGATGTGCTGCCTCCTCTAAAGTCATAAGAGACCTGCATACCGCATGTGGCGAGCTGCCTACCGTCGGCAATGTATGAGAATTAATTCCTCAGTTGAAATAACCTATCAAATGTAGAGGCTGCGGCGGGGGTTCGAACTAGACGTGGTCACGTGTGGCCTGCAGCTGCGTGCGGGCATGTTGGGGTTTTAGCGCCTACTTTGTTGTGGTTTTCCCAGCGAGTGTCCCGACTGTATCATCACTGTAACATACAGGACTGCCTCCTTTTTTTCGGTGGAATTGGTTACACGCGCAGCATTCGGATTTTACTTTTACTTTTTACTTTATTTGAAAGAAGCAAGAATTTACCCACGTTCTCTCCGGACGGATCATCAGAAAATTGATGCAGGCTTTGCAGTTTGCTCTCAACTATCAACATTTTTTGTTTTAAAAATGCACTAGTCTCTATTTCAAATGTATTCATAATACGCGATCAAGAAGAGATATTTTCCGTTCGCTTGATCATCGCCCATGTACGAGTGATGAGAAATAGCATGAATTTTCGATGTCAAGTTAGTCATCAATCTTACTTTAATTGAAGCAGAGCCGTGAGAACAATAGCATGGTAAGAGGATTAAGGAGATGGACGTCCTAGGCACATCGGCCACGCTCAGAAATGCACCAGAAGCTACCTTATCTTACGCACAAGAGGCTCTGGGACCGATGAAGTCAAACCTCTTGGGAGGGGCGGCTGCGTTGTTGGCGGCCTCACTGATCTGTCCCGCCAAAGAAAAAAATTCATCGAGAAGACTTCACAACAGCTACAACTCTGTCACACGTGAACTGTGCATAATCGCGTACATTGCTGGACCCAATTTTGACTGTACTCACACGCCTGGCTTCAACGAAAGGTCGTTTTAATGGTTCGAATACAATTTGGAGGTATCATTCAGTCTAGAGAGAGTTGGGGGCAGATGTAATAGGAAATTAATATTTACTAAAAATTACTTGAATCTCAGTCAAAAAAAAAGATGCAGTTCAAATGAATAGCTGAATAGTTATGAATAGTTGACTTCAAAAGAAACTAGAGGAACGTCTGGCACCCACTACATGTTTCACTGAGAAAATACCAGTCATTTTAAGAATAAATATAATCATAGTAAGTCCCGTCATTTTTAACAAGTTACTCCACTAGTATATGGATAATATGTACTCATACATAAACAGTCATAGAGTTCTCAGAAAACTCATAAAATTCCTAAATATGTGAGTTTTTGTCCCCATAATTCTACAAAGAGACCTATGAAAACATTGACAGATTTAGCCGTGTGCTGTGGATCATTCTTGTGTTGAAAGATCCAATTATCTTAAAGATCAAGTGCTTCAGCTGACGGTACACGTTTCTATTTGAAACTTTGATGCACAGATCTAGTTTTATGATCCCTTTCACCTTCACCAGTTTCCCAGTTTTTGGCCGAGGAGCAATCCCAATACATTGGAATTCCACCACCGTATTTCACAGCTGGAATGTTGTTTTTTGGGGTTTGAAAGCTTCATCTTTTTTTTCGCCAAACAAAAACAAAAAAACATCGAGGTGACTGGAAAGCTCAAGTTTTTTTCTTCCCGTCCGACCAAAGTACGGATGACCAGTGCCTTAGATCTCTATCAGGGTGAACCTTGGCAAATGATAAACGAGCTATAACGTGTCATCTCCGCAGGAGCTGTGGTTTTCTTAGCCTGTAATCTACGGAGTTTCTTTTTCTCTAATGTTCTCTGGAGTGCAGATTTTAAATTTATTCTCACATGGGTTTATTTCGGGGAAATATAATTCGAATTAAAAATATAATAACAAGGATGGTAAAAACATAGTCGTTTTTAATAAAATTGTACTTTATGTATAGCATTCCTGATTATTGGAATATGGTAAATTTGCGAAAAACATGGAATCAGGCGCATATGTTGAATCAAGGTAAAATAAATGTAGACCACAAGATAAAATATGGTGCTGTAGCCAATACACTGCATTTATTTTAAAATGTTTAACCCCTAAAGGAGGATCTTTGGAATTAAGAGATGGACTGAGTTTACGAATTAAAATGCTTTCGGCCAACTTCAAATCCCATGCACTGTGTGAGCCTAGGTACTATTTTGAAATTATTTTTGTGTGCTAGACGGTCGTATTTTAATGCATGCTTTCCAATCTCACTGGGCTGTGGGCTTGTAATTGGCCTACTCGTACGAGTAGAGATTCCATTTTGCTCTGCGAAGTGCGTATGAGGGCACCATTACTCGCACTGCTTTGCCTTCAATATCGAATACACGGCACTCGCACTGCCTGGATAGCGCATTCGATTTCCAAACAGGCCGCAGTGTGGAACCATCTGAAGTATTGGCCTATTACCTCTTCTGTGTGCAATGATCCGACGCTGCTTGTTTATCTTTTTCGTTTTTTTAGCGTTGCTTTTTACCAGAAATTACCAAGTTTATATATCGCTAAGAAATTTAATCCTTCAGCATCCAGGATATGAACGATTTGTTGTTTCTGAAGCTGATACCTCGCTCTAATTTCTGAATATGTATTTTGGCCTATGTTATCCCTATCTAATTACAGAGGAGCTTACGTACGTTGTTGCAAGCAAGCAAGATTATCTGAGGTATAGTAATATGATCGGCAACCCGCAACCCGTTCTGTCATTATTTTAAAGACCTGTTTGAGACTCTAATGATTCTTCTCTATTTCTTAACAAAGGCCCATAAGATAAAAAAAGAATTCATCCAATTTACCAATGAACCGTTACCATAATGCGATAGAGAAATCCACATGTAATTACTGAGAGATATATTTTGAATTATTATCTTATGTTATTAATGAAGAGCGCGCACTGTTACAAACAAACAAGCAAGCAAGGGGATCATAGTTTCAATATCATACTAGACAGATAGTGATAGTCGAATTTCTTCAACTCACCCTGTGTTTTCTTTCAGATTTGTTGCGTCCATCAGGTTGACGGACTTAGTGCACTTGGACATGAAGAAACACATCTCAACATTCTTATCAGACCCGAGCGCGAAGGAGTGCTGTTTCTGTCGCCAGCACGAGCTCCTCTTTTACGACCATAGTCTCCTCGTAAGTCCCTTTGCTCGTGCGGAAAATTGTGAGCCTTCATTATAATATAGTGTAATATATACATAGATTATATTATTATTTTATTCTGTCTAGCTTGTGCGTTTGCTATTTCATAAGTTGATCAATATATTTTTTAATTCTAATTCTACTGCGAGGAGCAGAAAGCAAAATTGAAAAAATTCCAGTCTTTTCACGAAATTTCACTAAAAAAACATGCATTTCATTATAACTATTGCCTCGTTTCAAATTTTAAACCTAGTAAATTGTTCAAAATTAATATTAGCTGATCGATATCATGATACAAGGGTAAATTAAATTAATTTTAAAGCTTAAAATTGGAATTAGGATTGTTGGAGGCCTATTATAATATAGCTTCATTCTTTATTACACTCTATAACTCACACGTGCTAGAAGTGTACGAATATGGCCGTATTCGCGGCGGAATAATAATTTCAAGGAAAAAATAAATGTGCTCAGAATTATTTTAATCACACCAGCACGTAAGAAATCAGTGAGCTGAAAAGTCAAACCCCTACGGCTTTCGTAGAATGAAAAGCGTTTCAGGCAAAAAACTTAGAGATTTTATTAATATTAAAGGTGTTATATACGCAGGTATAAGGATTGATTGCATATTTTTTGGGGTACATTCAAATCACATTTAACATTAATAACAACAATGCCTACAATGATGAAATTTAAAGTTTCAGGTCTACTCTCCATTGCTCGTGTTCCATAGTTTAGTTCGCCCAACTAACGCATGAAAACTTTAATTCTACCCTGTGTTGAACTAATCTCCTTAGGTACCGATAGAGTATCTCCTTAGGTAATGAATCTTTTAAGGCAACGAATCTCCTCAGGTAACGAATCTCCTCAGGTAACGAATAAGCTCAGGTAACGAATCTCCTCAGATGCCGGTGGAGTATATCTTCAGGTAACAAAGCTCCTTAGGTACCGGTAGAGTATTTGAAGACTCGTGCGTAGTATTCAAATTTTTTTATACTTTTTTCCTGTAACGTCTATGTTCAGTGTCATGTTGTAAATGTCGTTCAACGTAGGTTCGATCGAATACTCTTTTTCTCTACTGTTCACACTGACCGATCAGTAAATGGATTTTCTAGTATCATCATGAAGCATTAAAAATCTTAAGCTACATACATTTTTCAGAGAATTTGAAATCAAAATCGAAGAATATATTAAACTCAACATAAAATGTAATAAATCAAAAATGACCTACCATAGTCATGAACTCCTACCAAAGTTTATCGAAGTTTTGGTGTGTAGTTCCTACCATAGATGATACGTATTCATACATGTTTGTTCTTAACGAAGACGATTTAGTGTCGCAGCTGAGAATTATATATAAGGATTCGACTCCCGGCTGGTAGAACCTGATTTTCACGGACCCTCGGAGTGCTTCCCTTGGAAAAGGGAACTTAACCCTCACATCCCTCACGCGTCACTATAGTAGTTACATATCAGGTATTAAAATCGAACGATACACTACAAGTCAAATGTGTTGGAATTAATAATAATAGCACTAATAAAGTTCCATTGCCGTATGGGGGTACCTGACCGGAAAAGGGCTTCCGATTATTTACTCCAAAAATTTACGTTCACTTTAATTTTTTAAGTCCGATCAATTGCATGTAGGTCTGATCATTTGCACTCGGACAATTCGGGTTGTGCTGCAAGTACCAAAAAATTGGCGTCAGGTGGGAAAATTTGAGGTTACGTACGTGTTCTCTCTGGTACTAGTTAGTACTACTACTACGAATGATAACTATTTGGAAGTCACTCGCAAATGTATATAGACACCTTTATTCGAAAGTGGATATTAGCCGCATGCATTTTTAGATAACTTAAAGAAATTATACTTCGATGCATTTCTATTGGGCTCAGTCTAAAATAATATAAGAGTATATGAATTTTTAATGGAATTTAGGATCGCAAGTTCCATCGTAATACGCAAAATGATATTGAATGCGTGAAATTATTTGATATTTAGAACTAAGAATAGCATTTGCACCCAATTGTTTACAATCAACCCTAGAACATGCTCTTAGTTATTCAATCTTTTCTTCAACAGGAGATCGAGAAGTCTGGTAAAGTCAAATTCATCATCAAATGTGGAGTCGTAACGCAGTGGCTGAACACACTTTATCTAGAAGACTTCGCTGCTGGCTGCTGTAGACAACCAATTCCATCAAGGGCAAAGAACCATCGGCGACTGACAAGATTTCTAGCAGAGCTTAAAGATAATCGGGAGGATTTCGTAGAGTATTGCCAATTAACGCGAAGCCCAAAGCCTGTGAGTTCTGTTGACTCCTATGGCTCGCCGACCTCTGCTTGCCAGAGCATCTTCTCCTCACTTCTTACAAAACACTTGTACCCTCGCTACATCGATGTCAAGTCTCTTGACTCCAATGTGAATGTGAGTCCATCAACAAGGCCGGATTTTCCATCCAGTGACACTCATCATCACCTACGTCAGGGTACTCATTCTCCTGAACTTGCTGGTTTGAATTGCTCCGCTGATAACGGGCTTCCTAAAGAGCAAGGAGGACAACGAAATGCTTTTGCTGGCGCTTCTCCCACAAATCAGCAAACCAATCTTCAAAGCGGGGACTATTTTGCTAGTAACAGCCAGTACGCACGCTGGATAAGCGGCACTCACACTGTCACTGAGGTCGAACAAGTTCTATTCTTCCTTGATACTCAAGTTTCAACACCAACCCGAAATTTCTCCCGCTCACTCCCCGCAGCTGCTCGGCAGCAGGTAGAGAGTTGTTATTCACTTGCACTCGAACTATTGCGACAACCTGCTAACATTCCTCGATTTACGTATTCTGCACCCGACCTTAATGGATTATTTACCGATTCTAGTCCGACCACTTCTGTCCATGAAAATCCTTCTGCATGTTCTCAGAGGGACACGAGAAGCGCCGGTCCCATTCGCGCTGCATCTGAGGTTTCTATCAGTCCAGTCGATAGCCTCACATCTAACCAATCGGTCGAACAACCGGGAGAACCAGGAGTGTTATTTCGGAATTCTAGCTCCTCTTATTCTGAAGAATCATTCAACGAAAATGTTCCTGTACATGAAGACAAAGACTTAGAGGTCAAGCTAGACGATTCTCTCGACCGTGAAGTCGAGATGATCACTTCAAAAATGGATGCGAGATTCCCATAATTCGGTTTCACCTAAAACTATAGATATTGTTTACGTTGAATTGACAGTCATTTCCTCGTGTATGCTTTAAACTTGATGTACATTTCCGCATAATAGTAGATCAATTACGTTTTCAAGCAAAATTCTTGCCCTGATAAAAAGCCCAACCGATTTTATCGCTTTCATGGTTCTGTTCAAGTTACATTAAAAATACTTCGTACCATAAATATCCTGTTAATGTTAACCCGCTCGCAGTGTCACGATAATACCTTCCATAGAATGTACCCTTTGAGTAAATAAATACGGAGTCCAGCAGATTTTTCTTATCATTTTGTCTACAAAATTTATAACTATCAGGTTGACAATGTAGCTCATTTCTCAGCGATGGATGGCAAGACCTTAATTCGTGTTGCACTAGGTTGACTGCCGTACAAAATTTCATGCAAACTATTTCACATATCCAGGAGCATTTCTTGCTCTTGTCAGCATCGAGACTTATCATAATTAGTGCTTCACCAGTCCGACTTAGCGATGAACGTGGACAATTCAACCAGGTAGCCTCTGGTTTGGGCTAACACTTGACATGACAAACGTGCATAATGCTCCTGTACCAAAATAATTCGCTGGTAAGTATTCACTTTATAACAGGTTTTGGCTCGAAATTAATTATGTTTATCATGGCCTTTTTTTTTGTCCGAAGTACCGTTTGAGTCTTCAACTAAGTTAACTAAAACAAGTATTTCGAGGAAATATACGCTTAATGAATCTTGAACAATCGGAAATGATGATTTAGTTATTGAACCACGAAATTTTACTGTTTTTGTCGATGAAGTAGAATGTCAAAGTCAAAATTAACATTAAAAACGAAGATGGATATGTTTCGAAGTTTCGACGCCATGTGTTTGCTCTTGAAGTCATCTGGAAAATATCGAAGTAAATTCTTTAAAACGTTCTGAAAATTACTTGATTTTGAGAGCCCCTGACAAATTTCGCTGGAAAAGTTTATATGTATTAAAAAACAGCGATCCCGTGGTGTGTGTGATGAATGATAAAAAGGGTGATTTCCTAGGCTATGGTAGAGGCTTGGCCGACTATCAGCATTTGCTTTTAAACTCAAATAATAGTCTATTAAGTTTTTCGTTGCACTTTTTAATAATTACCAAAGCGGCGATCAAGTGCATAGTAAATCGTAAAAGATACATATTTTTCAAACAGGTTACAATTAATTTGTATTTTAGATATTATCTTTTTTATCTGCGAAGCTATAATCTGAAATAATTATCGAAAATCCGAATCAAGAAGAAATATTACTACATATTTTACGGTTATCAGATTGGCAACATTGGGCTTTCAACGAGCTGTGGTGAAATTCTCAAGGTTTTAGCTGAAACGCTCATAAAAAAATTGTGCATATAGCATACATAATTTTCAAGAGAGTTAAGTCCGCATATATACTTGTAATTATAAAACAGAAGGCATCATCATCGCCCAAACGATAAACTACATAGTCAGATCTTGAACTACTCATGCAGCAATGCCAGTCATGAGCAACCAACCCATCAGCAACGAACGGATCTCGAGATGCGATCTAGTTCCTTCACCTCTATGCACCTTCATCACCGAATTTCATGCTTTAAGCCAAGTGGGCACGAAAGATAAAAATTCGGAAGCCTAACTCTAGGTAAAGCAATCTAACAATAGACACAAGAAAAAATTAACATAAATTAACAACGATGAAAACACAGACAATACTCCTTCACGTCTGCAAGTAATTGAGGTCACTTCGTCATACGAGGTAAACGAGCGAAGGCGAGCTATCGCGCCGGCCACCTACAGGTCAGCACAATATAAATCGTGCTAAATGTCTTACTTCCATCGAAACCTTGCTGTAAACGAGTGAGATATCACAGGCACCTCAGCTTAAGACAAGCTTTGTCGACATAAATTTATACTCATATTACAAGTAACTGTCGACTTCAGGTTAATGTATCAAAATGCCTACTCGATGCATCGAGTTTTTGGTTAATATTTCAGTAATCATGCATTTGATTTTGATTTATTTATGAATATAAACAGAAGTTATGTTTACAATTCTGAAGCGATGTAAAGAAGTATCAAAAATGGGTAACTTTTTGTTGATCTTTAGAAGCCTTTATAGTTCATTAATTTTATATGGGAAACTTTCCTATTTTTAATAAATATAGAATTTAGGTATCTAATTTTACTCTACATAATGTTATTGAAACGTATATACGTACCCAAATTAAGGAAAAATGAAGCACTACGTGTTAAGTTTGCTTATCGGCGAAGTGATGTCAATGCACAAGTGTATTTCATTCGAGCGCAGTTTCGGAATATATGAATCTGTGCACCCTTTTGCTTTCGCTTTGTTGAATTGTTAAGAAAGAAAAAGGGCTTATTACGAAGTCAATCACATACAATCTGCCACCACATGACTCACCGCTGACAAACATGTATCGATAGTACTAAAAATACATCCAAATTATGACCATTAAAAAATAATTCGTTCTTGCTATAGGTTCTTGGGCTCCAAGGCTTACTGGTTAGCGTGATGGCCTCGCACCCGGGATGTACAGGGTTCGAATTCCGGCTCAGGCATTTCACGTGACCAGGGATTACTTCCCTTGGAAAGAAAAGAAAGAAAAATCGTTTATTCCGATATCATTCACATACAGAGT
>VOMN01034311.1:0-14708 GCA_014899125.1 Orchestia grillus | reverse complement strand
TCTTTTTGCGGATGACAGTACCCTTTCATCGAGAATCTCTCTACACAATATTGAAGAATCAGCTGACCAAATAAATCAAGAACTAGTGAAAGTCTCTATGCGGCTAAAAGTCAATAAAATATGTATCAATATAAGTAAAACAAAATACATTCTTTCTCATACAGGAATGGAAAATATCCGTCTTATTATTACTCAAGAATGGATGCAATTACATAAGCAAAGAACTTTTCATGTCGTATTTCAACACTCCTTTTCCTTCTTTCATTTTATCACTAAATCGCATACTAATTATATCCTTGAAACAGGCCAGTGTATGCGACGAGGACATTCTTAAGCGATTCAGCTCGTCCCCGTGAGTACATAAAATTAGTTAGAGAAACACCCTTGTAGGGACAAATTAACTTATTCAACCAGAACTACTCCATGCACAATATGTTCTTTTCACATCGAACAAGTTGTGCAGTGTCATGAATGATTCAATTATTTGAGCTGTTGGACCGTGAGAAAACTGAACGTCAGATCTCACAAAATGAAACTGGGTACAAACAGTAGGAATGCGGTGTTATTATAGAAGAGCTTCAGAGTTGTTAATGCAGTAGAAGATTCATCTAGATTGAAATACAACAACAAAAATTATTTGGTTGGGTGTTACATAAAAGTTAAAAGGTGGAAATGAGCATGTGCTTTAGCTCTCATTTGTGAATTGGTAAATTGGTAAATTTACGATTGTAATGAAATCTCATATATTTTGATACACCGTCACCGGCGAGAAGGTAACCCAAAGCCACCCCCGAAAACGTTGTGCGAGATAAAACCTGCAACTTTCCCTCCAGTATTTTTTCTAGCTTTATTGAAGTAATATTGGTACGTGCATGAATGCCAACAAAAGGATGTGGGTGTATACTCTTATTTGCGTATACGTGTAGTCTTTATCTTCGATTGATTACTCATGGCATGTGCGTAACGCTCGTTTATAAATGTAACCTATACTTATCCAGTTATTGTTACTTTTTCAGTTACGCGTAACCTTAAGCTCTTCTTATCATTGTACATTAATGTACTGTTAATTAAAATCCGCATCTCTATATAGGTTGTCCCAGAAACCTTGAAGCTTATTTGGGCCCTCAAATGGTTTATATTCTGATTCTAGTTTATTCTGCCATTTCTCACTTCATTTTAATTCAGAGTCCAAAGATGGTTACTTGTGCTAAATAAATGTTTCGAGCATAAGAAAAAACATGTGAAAATTACCTAATATCATTTCTTTTTTAATGTGTCTGGGGGTTCACTCTCTCAATTTGTGGAGGTCGTTTAATGTTAAATGAACTTTTGCGAATCAAAGAAATATGTCTGACTATTTTGAAGGATGTATCAAGAGAGGATTGTGAAACTGTGTGCGAGAGATGTAGGCAGTAGAATGTATTTAGGAATGAAAATGTTAGCTGTATATTGTCTTCGGTCACTTAATTTGAACTATTTTAAATATACGGTCAGTTCAGCGACCGATGACAGTGCGAAATAATACAATAATTCTTCCCAGTAATTGTGCGTCTGTGTTTGCAGTGCGTAGTACCTGAGGTCCCAGGTTTCATGTACACCACATTAAAATATTCACATGTGCTTATTACGATGAAAATTTTTTAAATTTCCTATACTGTTTATTAAAATTTAAAATCCGCCAGGATTAATTCAAATTAGTTGAGCGGGATAGATCGCGTGGGGATGGAACGCCGGATTTTAGAAAGCATTCGGGTTACAAGTGGAAAAAGTTAGGTAAAATTAATTGGTAGTAGACATAAATAGATTGAAATACAACGAAAATAAATTGACGCTTTTTGAACGAATCAGTTTTTTGGCGAGAGATAGGGTTGTGAAAATAGAAAACTTAAACCTTTTTCGGAAACCACTTGCATTGCAGTCTACGAGAGACCAACGGTTGTCTAAGCCTCTATATAAGAGGGAAAAACAAATGAATTTTCTTGCACTCCTAAAATAATTTCAATTGATTCGCTGATACACTCTTTTCATCCTCTACGAATAATTAATAAGTGACTCAAAATCTCTACGATAGTTTTCGTTTATCCGAACATTGTGGTCAAGAACCAAGTTTATCTGTCGAAACTAAGGAGAGTGTTAGTGATGTTAGGGTTCAATTGAAAGAAAAAGTGATTTTTACGGTAAGAGAAACGTTTGAAGATCTGTTTGTGTTCACACATGACGGATTACCAAGTTACATTTTGCAGCAAATTTAATTGCCCAGAGGATTTGATTTAATGAAATAGAACACATCTTTAAGTCTAGCCATCAGCCTGATAGAATTTAATGGGTGCTCTATCTTGGAGTTGAATATTTTTCTTTTTGCTTTCCAAGTCAGTCAGCTCTCCAGTATGCTTTTAACATTTCAAGTCCCAAATTTAGAGCGAATATCGTTCATTTTCCATGTTTGTCAGTTCTCAATAGCTTTAAATCTTTGGAGAGGACTCAAGAAGAGTACTTTGAAGCCTACGCGTTAAATGTCTTTATTATATTCTGTAATTTCTCACTACGTTTCGTAGTGTACTTTTTATTATTTTTCATACGACAAATATTTGGAGTATAAATTTTCACACCTTACACAGTAAGCCAGGTTGCTGCTTTGGTTCCTGATTTGGTTTATTTCACACATTTCTGATACTAAAGGGCAATTAAAAAAAGTGCTGTTATCAAACACATCAGAAATTCCATTTCAGATTCTTAGTGTATTTTCAACCGGCTTATTTCGTTTTCTTAGACTGGTTGTCTCTTAAATTAATTGGTTCGTACCGGTATAAAATGCCCATGAGGTTGAACCTTGTTTTTTTTCGAATAACTGGCTGAGAATCTCGAATCCTGAAAGAAACTGTGCAGCACGCTTTTTCTATGAGCTCGTAGATCTCTCTTGAATTGCAGAATAAGTAATTTAGGAGGCATTTACTCCGAAATATGATGACGCCAGCATTTCCTCGCCTAATTTACCGACACGAAGAAAGCAGCGAGTGAATCACGAACCCGGGCACGATGAGAAATATTTATTCCAGAAAAATGAGCGAGAGTACAGGAAAAAGCCCTCGTTGCTAGGAGGAAACATAAAATCAGGTGCTATTTTTTCCAAACCTTATTGTTTGGCAGGATAAGCCGCCCATTTTCTGGGCCGTAAGAAGCAACAGAAGGGCACCAGTTCAGGGGGAAAACCTGACGCGCAAGAAAAGGCAGCCAGAGAGTTTCAGGAAACATCTCACTTCTGCCGCTGTTGAGGTTAGTTTGTTATCTTTCTTCAGTGGCGCTACTATGAGTGCGAGCAGGGACTGCAACTGGTGGTGGGATTGCTTCAATGCCAAAATGTGTGATTGCTATCAGCCAGTGATGCCGTCAAGCTCTTCCATGAATCGAACGAAGCATGGCAGTGACGATAGCATGAAAATAAGGGTGGAAATATTAGTAGACACTGATCAATGATAGAGGCTTATTTGCTTGAGAGCACGTTAATTTTGATTTCTTCCAGGGTCTTTTATTTCAACTTTATAGGCGTCAAGATTATTTCTTTACTTTGGCCGTTATTGTATATTTAGGAATATGCCTAAAGTGTATTATTTCGTTGATCGTTCCTGAATTTATTTTCCGCTTTTCTTATTAAGAATCAATTTGATAAATCTTAGATTCGACGAAATGCAATACGAATTTGCATGAATGTAATTTTCTTTTCATTCGATTTCGTTCTGCATGTTCTGTACCTGTAGTGAATATAACGTTTCTGTTCTACAAAATATTGCCCTAGGTCTGAAATAACGAAAAACTTCTAAATGAAAATCGAATGAAAATAAATTCACCGCATTCCACATTTGTTTAATGAATGAATACCAAGCATTTAATGCAAATGGAGTTTATTGGATGTACACATCCTTAATTTATTCATTAAATAGAACATGCTAATTTTGACTTTGAGTGTAGAACTATTTCATTAGAATTTTGGTACTACAGTGGTTATTTCTTACGAATTACTTTTAAGAAGAATTCTGACATTGATTTACACATCTCGTAAGTAGCCCTGGATTGATCTGCAGGCGAAAGCGATAGTGAACCAACGCGTGGTGGCGTCTGAACAGCCGCAGCAATACGTCACAGAAGCACCCGTTGATGTGGGCCACAATAATCACCCTCTGAGTTCGTATGTGAAACAGCCCTGGCAATATTGGTCCAGATTAACCCATGTTCAATGAGCTCGACAAAAGATTGTCCTCTCTGTCTAACTGGGAGTAGCATGCGCTGGTAATTCAGTCAGATTGTCTTTTCTTTGAGACGGTTCGTTTAGCTGTGGCGCTGAGTGTTTGAGCCCTCCACCTCCTTGTCGAATGATACTGATTGGTCAGTGGTTTGGTCGGGAATGGAACTTGACTCACCAGTTATTCAGCACACATCCATCGAATACTGAAGTAGGCTAAGATATTCAGTGTGCAATGTATATTTTAATCTAAAATCATACATGAAGGTTATTTTAATGCCAGAAAAAAACTATGATTTTCTTAGTTAGTAATATGCTGAACGCCGTGCATTTTAGCATTGTTTCAGCGATCGGTTGGGCTATAGACAGCTATGAGGCTCTTTTGCTTCTAGCATGCTATTGAAAGAACTGTTTGCTAGCATCGGTAAAACTACGCTTTACATTTTACTCACCGGCGTCGATTGTTCATTCGGCATGCATGAAGATTTCGCAGTTTTATTTGTCCTGCAAATTGTACAGAACTTTAGAAGCGCTAAGCCAATTCTTTTTCTGTCTTGGCTTAGTGGTGATTTTGAATGCATAGCTATTCAATTTTTACCAACATCACGAATTTGAGTGTTCAATTTCCTAAAGTTAAGTTTTCTCAACGTTTGCTTTTATTTTACTCAGTAGTTGAATTTTCTGTCACTGCCAAGCCAGGAGCTCTGTTATCTTTTAGGAAAAAAAATTCCTAGCGAGGAAAGTTGTTAATTCCAGAGTTTTCCCTAGTTATTTGTTCACTCTGACAGGCACAGCAATTTTGCTTGCACAATAACTCTGAATGTTCACCATGCTAGCTTGAAAATTCACGCGTCAGCTATGCAGATTCCTGTAAAATTTCTCATCGTGTGCAAACCGCGAAGCTTTCCGTGCGACCTAACCAATGCGACCCTCGAGAGTGCCTTAGGCAGCCTTCGTTCACGAAGGACTGATAGGCATATTGCCGAGTATAGAGGTTTCCAAAAATTCTCTCCAGAATTACGAAAATGTGTCTATAACACGAAAATTCGGAATGTCAACATAAGCATTTGTTTAACAGAACTTGTTCTGTTTACAGGAAAGTTTGACCGAGAAAATGCTTCAGGTAAATTATGCACCAAGAAAAGTCTTTCTTCCACGTATAGATGTATGTTTGTATTTACATATAAAGTTTGCAAGTGGACTCTACAGTGATGAGATACATACACCTAGTGTACGTACAGAACTATACTATAGCGATAGCAAGCACAGTACGAAGAGCCGTCTCAGTCAAGTAAAATAAGATTAATTTTCATGAGACACTAAAACAGTGTAATGAAATGTTTTAATTGCATTACATTCCAGTAACTTTGTCATATCAGTGCTTGAACAATGTTTCATATCTACTGTCTCAATGTCAACGATTAAATTTTTCAGACTTGTAAAAAAAAAATAAAACCACAGTGGGGAAACTTCAAGTGAAAGACGTTTTCACCAAAGAAGTTTAATTCCTTCTAAATGTTGACATACTATTTCATACTGTTCAGTTCAAATATCTGAAAAATTTATCAATTCTGAAATAAGTTTGTGATGCTAGCTCAATTATATTCTACCAGCAGCGAGCTCTATTCACACTTCCAAAAACAAATTAAATTTGACATCAGAAATGTTACTTTTATACCGTCTAATTTATGGTAAACGTCGCCTTAGCCATTTTGATAGTTATTTAGGTGACATTATCAATCGTGAATGAATACGACATCATTCTAAGGAATTGTGTAACTCTAGATTGCACTTCAACATTATTTAGGCAAAAGTTAGATTCATTCGTTCATGAAGCCCGGCGAGCAGATCATGCCAGTGAGTCAGTTCCTCGAATTTGTAGATAACGCTTTCCCACACTCCCTTACAGGTGTATTATGGAGGTTAGGTGGTAGGCAAGGCCAAAGTAATACACCAAACTTTTCAAAGCAGTCACATTATTATTTTGTGATTTTTTAAATAATTAAATTTTGCAAACATAGCTATTCGTGAACCCTTCATTTCACGGCACTATGATACTTTTTTTTCTATAAAAATCAAATCGAAACATCTCAGTTATCTACACAACAAATTTCTACTGTTTCATAGCATTTTGATTACTTCTCATACGGTAAAAAATATTATTGAACATAACTGACACAATAGTTTTGAATTTTTCAAGGATAAATATGAATACCAGCTCAGTTTCAAAACAAAAATTTCACAGAATGTTCTCACAACATTCAACTTTGTTCTAATATCAACAGTAGCATTGTAGCTAAAATAATTGAGGAGTATTGTTGGCTGAAATTTGCACCACGGTGTACTATTTTCGACTCGCGGTGAATTTCTCCTGGTTCAAGATGCTGAAAAAAATATTTTCGCTTCATGTATTTTGACAAAAAAAAAATTGAGGATAACCTATAGTTATTCAGCATTAAAATAAATAAGCACCAACACACTAGCTGTAATAGTTTTTACAGAATCGCTATCGGAAGTATAGAAAAACTTTTAGACACATTTTCTGTCGTTTTAAAAAAGTGGCGCATCGGCGTGTTCACGAACGGCCTCACATATAATTCAAATTAATGCTTGTTTACTGCATGACATCAAATCAAATCCCTTTGAGATACTCAAACTCTTTTTGTCTGCAGTCATTGAGTGATCAAGTAAGCGTTAGAAAATGTTTAAATTACATAACCCTGTGACTATGAAAAGAGGGCTCTCGAAAACAAAGGGTTTCAGAGACGAAAAGAACAGTCCTTCGTTTTCGCACGAAGTTACGCTAGAGTAAAGGGTAGTAGATAACGAATGATTGTAGTCAAATTCAAGAAAGTTTCGTGCGATCTATCAGGTAAGAATTTTTTACACTGACCACTCTAAACAACAGACTATCAGGTTACTAACTTATGACCATCTCTTAACATAGGACTACGACCTGCGCATTTTCGTTCTTCTAAAAACAGTTTTTTCACGATAAGCAATTGTGTTGAGTCAATCGAATATATATGACCATTTTCTTATCCTAAATCCCCCGGTAAACAAGAATGGTTCTCTATCTGGGCCCCTTATTTCAGAAAAAGAGGTTTATCGTGTGACTCTCACTCGTAAAATTTTAACACCTTGTTCATCGCTCTAAGTTACCATGTTATAACACATTGGATTATAGTTCAATCATTGTTGTGATGATAGCAACATCAGGTGCATAAACATTCGTCCCATTTTCAGATTCACACATTGTGCTTGACGATGCAAAGTCATTTTTGGACAATATTTTGTTATAAATATATACGTGTGAATTTTATAAAAATTTACGAATTTCAGCATTGTTCATATTGGTTTCAAATTATTATTCTCAGCGAAAAAATTATTATTCACTATTTTAATGATCTATGCACATATGTTCTAATTTAAAATTCATTTTGCTTATGCAAAGTAACATGAAAATATGAATTATATTTCTATACTGTATTTTATCAATAGAATTACATATAGCTATACTCCATTAATGAGTATGACAAGGTATAATCGAATGACAATGCAACTAAGACTTTTAATACAGGCTGTGGGCAAACATGGTTTATCCATTATTTAGTGACCTAATGAGGCGCCTGTCAACTGCTGATATAAGTTGTGTTATCTCAGACTGTTTGATTGAACGACCATCACTTTCAATAGCTTCCCACCAGACTTCAAAGCTAGGCTATTGCTCGCCATCATTATAAGTCCTCCTTTTGTTAATGGATCATAAATTTTCAATGGCATTCAAATCGGGACTGTTTGGAAGCCAGATCATTAAAATTATGACTTTAGAATCGATGATCGAACAGCCATTTGGTTATGCTTTTTGATCTGTGCACAGGTGCACTATCTTGATTAAATATCACAGACCTGTTCTTAATAATTGGTTGATCATAAAGCCGCGGAAGAAAAGCGTTCTCCAGGATCTTACAATGTGAATTTGAATTTAGTTTCAATGCTTTAAGCAGTTTTTGGAGGTCAATGAAATCATTTCCTTGGATACCTGTCCAAAACATGATTACCTCACCACTTTGTGGTCGGCATGAGTGCACTCCTGCTGAACGACCATTCAACAGCCAAACAGATGGACCCATCAAGTCCATCTAGCGACTTACGGGATTCATCAGTGAAAATTACATTGCTGAAATTGATGTTATTCTGTATCCAATCAACCCTTTTGGGTTTGTTTGTCTCGCTCAATGGGGGTCTTCTGATGGGTCTCCTCACTGTAGCAAGGGTCTTGAGGACCCTACTCATTGTGGTTCAACCAACTTTCTGCGCGTTCAATAGGAACACTAGCACCTTCAAAAATATTTTGTTGCTGGTAAAAAGAAGAGTATTGGACTTTTCTAACGTTATAGTACGAATATCCCTTGCATATAACTTTGGGGAACGTGCTCTTCACGGTGTCTTTCTGCAAGATTTACAGGAAATCACAAATAATTTGATAGTTGGGTGATCACGACGTAACTTTTGGGATATTCATAGCGTTAGCATGCCAGGTCTAAGCATAGAAGTAATTTTCGCTCGATCTTCGTCGATGACGCCAATTTCTTGTCCATTTTTAGTCATTATTGTAGTTTTACATAATCTAACGGAAGAGTTGAAATACCAAAATTTCATAATTTTTAAAGAACAGGACAATTAAGAGAACAATTATTTTACTGAACATACAATATCGTTAGAATGAATGATTCTTTATATGATACGAAAGATAGAATGTAATGTCGTGCAAAACCTGAAAATACATAAGTTATTCAAACGTTTCGTTTAATAAAACATATTTATACACTCAAGTAGAACGCACTGTACATGTATGAATGTCGCCTCTTTCTGAAGCTCGTACCAGTATCAAGCACCCAAGTTATATGCAATAAAAGTTAATTTTGTCATGCCAGGAACAGTTTAGAGAGATAGGAAGACGTTTGTTTTAACTTTGATTCGAACTCAAGTTTGAGAAATCGATAGAAATCACGGCCAATGTTTACTTCCAGTCGGCATCTTTTACAGGGCGTCCGGTTCATCTTACAGCTTTCATGTAGGTATCATTGGAAAGCCAATTTTTTTGTCTGAGTTCTTAAAACTAATTTTTGAAAAAATTCAAGCAATGGAAAAAGTATATGGAAACATATTCGAAGCTTTTACACACAGATACAAAGTACTGTTGCAAGATGTACGGAAATAACCTCAACATTTTCAAAGGTCTGGCAATCAGGATTCAACATTCCTTTATGAGAAACAGACCTAGCCTAACCTAACTTAATCTGACCTAACATAACTTATTCTAATCTAACCCTAACATAACCGGGAGGAAGCGCATGAGCGGAAGACACGTTGTACAATGTAAACTCATTTTAACCATGTTCCTACCTTGTAAAACATTCGGAAATAAATTTTCGCAACTCAGAAAGAGAAATGCTATCCAATCTACGCACAAATTAAGGAATAAAACGAGATCTTTGTTTCGTCTTTGCCATGAGGATTGAATATTTTATCACACAATGGTCAGAAAATTAAAATAACACTTTTACACTGAATACTGCTTTAGAATACTGGACTGCGAGGTCTAAACATATACAAAAGTTTAGGAACTTGTTTCTTAATAGTAGTTGGTACTTGAACCATATGCTTCAGGTCAAATTCTGCACAGCATTGTGCCAACTCATTTTCATTAGGTAGGTCTATGCCGATATGATGGGACGCAAAAAGAAACTTATTCGGCTCTGTAACTATTCAAATTGAATTTTCTATGCACTTCAACATTAGACGTTTAAGTGTCAATGGGTGTCTATAAAGCAGCCGATCATGAAGCTATGGGACTCTGTTTATTCGCGTTCCATCTCTCATCAGATCAACACAATGGGGAATCTGGAGCAGTGAAACAGGCTTAGTGATGCTAAATCCAAATTGACTAAGATACATTTAAAGTATCGAATTCGTTAGCATTTTATGCACTTTATATTTTGAGCTCAGAGTGCTGATTTGCTTGAATTTTTGTTTTTAACTTCTTAAATTAATGCGAGAAAGTGCACATGGAATATTTGTGAAGCATTCTGTGTAGCTTCATCGCTGCGCTTCTTACTGCTTATCAATGGATCAAAGTCGATGATTGTTTCTGAATTGAACAAAATTTGAATGTCAGAACAACGACGAGATATTCTTATTCCTATCATTTCTGTATCTAAGGGCACAAGTAGAAGCGACCTATTTTCTGATGAGCTATGGATTACTAGCGGACATTTACAAACCCCTCGAGGGCTTGGCCGATTGAAATCTAAATCCCTTTTTCTCATTCATTGAAGAGGCACTTGTGTTCTCCTTGTACATTGAAATTAATTTCAGAGGTAGGGCTTCCGGTAGTATGATAGAGGATTTTTTTGTTGGAGATTTTATCAATAAAAATGCATAATGACAACTATTCTCATCGATGATTTATATTCTTTAATTGTCATTTACTTTGCTTTTTATTGTGGTGGGATCTTTTAAACGTTGATATGTATTGGATTTCACATTCAAGTACTATACTGCGTAGAAGAAACGCTATCTATTTTTTATAATACTAATCAGTTCTCATCGTAGCGATCTTGCCATCGACTTGAAAACAACCCTTTCGTGAGATAAGGATTGTGGCAATTCAAGTTTGAAAGAAAATAATTTTTTAAGACATTTTTAGTTACAAACAAAAACTCCAGCACGCATAAACTGTTATTGAATTTGAGAATATACATGAAAGGAACGCGGTAAAATTTTACCAAATGGTTCCCGTTTTCGTTATTGATACAGGTGTCGAGAATTCATCGTTTGTTTTATTTATTTTCTAAAAAGTATCAATTGAACACCAACACGTTTGCCCACAGATTCACTGCGCGCATTTGATAAGCGCAATAAACAGTACACTTTCTATTCGCTCTTTTTTTGTTAGTGATGATAGGTTTTTCCATCAGGCATTATTATTCATATTGGGAAAAATAATCTGATTTAAATAATTTTAGTTATTTTACATACATTATGAAATTTTTCCTCAGAAAGGGGGACTGGAATTTTATCAGTGTAAGATTTCGACATAAAACTGAAAATCTCCTACCCGAATGGCCTTCCATTAACATCATATACACATGCTGTACAGCTGGATATATTACACCCTTCGTCGCTTCCCTGGAGGCTTATTTTGGATCGTTGTCTTATCGCTCAGTGCATAATTCACTCTGGAGTAAGATATACTGAGTAACGAATGCTCGCTCCTATAATGCAACGTATTCAAAAAAAATTGAAGTTACTTATTCCCTCACAGTTTATTCATCGGCTTATGGCTTCCACAATTAAAAAAAAATGTTGTGTACGGACGTATTTCTTTGTATGGTGAATTATCTGGCCTACATCTGCTCCCCTTCTATGCTGGCAATTGAATTAAAAGCCAAAATTCATTTACGAGGATTGTGCTTAATTACCGCAGTTAGAAAATTAGAAGTATTGAATGCCTCATTCAGGTGCTTCTCTCATCAGCAGTGAAAATTGAGCGATATGCTTTCATTATTAAGTAGAAAAAATTATCCTTCCAGACTGCAAGCGATGATAGCAGACCGGCTTCAGTAATTATGGAATCCGTAAAACGGTCGACGCTTTTTCAGGTAGCGAGCTCCAAACACCTCGTTGCGTATTCAAAAACGAGTCTTACACTTTACAGCCAGGAAATTCCTACCAAAAAAAAGCCTTGCAGAAGAACGGTGGACGGCAGCTCAAAAACCAACTCCATTTGTAAATGCAAATGAACCGAGGCTGCAATAGGAAGTTTTCTAAACGGGAAAAAATTCCCCACAGAAACCGGAAAGATTGACGAAGTCTCCTAGACTCCAGGAGGCGCGAGCTCAATATTTTAGAGGAAGCGTTCTTGTGACTGGCCAATTTCGAGGGTGCACGATTTTTGTGACGCTTACGAAGCGGTATTCGATCATAACGAAATTGAACATCAAAACTCTGTAAATTTCTTCTACAAACTGAAGGTTGAGTACAGTCTTGACGACTCCAACGCAGTATACTGGACGCAACTCAGCAACTTGTGGAAGAGGCAAAGAAAGTGTTTTACATGATTTTTCAAGTTCTCAAATGATTAGAGTTGAAGCCGTTTGCGTTTCCCCTTACCAATAAGACTCTATTCCATCTGAAAGATTGCCTTTAACATCAAGAAATTGTTTCTCATTTCTGTACAATATTTACAGTAGTTATAGTAAGACAATTCTTCCGTTTAATGTATCTTCAAATTGATAATTTTTAACGAGGAAGTAGAAATGGATTTAATTAGCCCCTTAATTTACTTCAGTTTACGAAATGCAAGGTATAATTTCAAGATGATATCTAACTAAAATAAGAATCGCAACGCACATAAAAAATTAAAACACGCTTTATGAGTCAAAGTTTAGCCACGGACGACAATGACTAAAATTGCTTTCTTCCAACGTAGCTTAATGAAATTATATATTATCATGACGTGGTACATTCGGAATTTTGAAAATCCAGGGTAGATTTCACCATTATCATGGCCCATCACGTTAACCGGCTTGAAGGGATCACGTTAACCGGCTTGAAGGGATCACGTTAACCGGCTTGAAGGGCAGCGTTGAAGGTCTCCAACCTCTCTCTTACCTGAGTCATTCTTTCCGTGTCGCTCGAGGTGGGACCCAGGGTCTCCATTACTCTTCCCTTGTCAAATCTCCGCAAAGTGCTTCTGAAACTTTACCTCTGCAATTTTCCTCAGGGGTACAGTGCAGGGCCGCCGTCATCATGGAAGCGCTACCTTCTCTGATGATTGAGCAACTTCATTTCAATCTCATTATAATTGTAGCCATGAGGACTTTCTTGCACCTTGCTCCTCATATAAGAAAGTGCTTCGCAAAAATATTCAAAAGATTCTTTACATGCTCTCGGTGTTCAGCGAGATGCGTCGATTAAAGTCTTCCTCGGTTAATAGTGTCGTACTCCGTACAGCAGAGTGGACTGAGACAGGTTCTGACAAAGCTTCAGTTTTTTATGTGCGCTATGCTTAGGGGACTTTAAAACTAATCAGGCGGCTGAACTGATTTTTTATTTTACCCACTATTTTACACGTCTCTTACCGCACCTTCACCAATTCTGGAATAACCATGCCACCCAGGAATTGGACGTGAACTGTACCTGGTATTTATTCACCCTCTATTGAAATTAACGACGTAGTCCTAACCTTCCTGAATAATAAGCTGTCTTTTTCGTTGTAGCTGCAGGATCAGTTCCTGAATAAAACTATTCAAGCGTCTTGTCAATTCATGCATGTGCTGCTTGGTGTGTGAGACTAGAGCCGATCACCAGCGAAATGAGTACCCTGCGAGCTATCAAAGCTAGTCTTCCTGAGCCCTCAAGGCTGATCTTTTGCACTTCGGCGCATTACTCAGTCATTTGCCAGGAAGAATACTATCTCTAAAGTTTCACCATAAAATACTACTCCTGTAATTACTTTGAATTTAAAGATAACTGTTTCTCGCACAAATATGTAAGAAAAATGTCGTAGAAGATCGTGATAAGACTAACAACTTTTTGCTGTACTTCACAGGCTCTTACGGTATGTCATAGAATCTCCATATTAACACAGGCGGAAGGTTTTTGAAACTGGATGTAATAAAAGAAAAGATGCCTCTATCATTCTCTGTAACGTTCTACAATATGACTTTTGTTAGCGCCCCTTCCCCCAAAGAAAAAACAATTAAATCCCAAGGTATGATTAACAGCTGTTGAAATGCTAAGAATGATGATCTAATCCATTATATCACTCTAAACGCTGAACGTTTTTTTCTTAGGAATCCTAATGATGACTTTCAGTCATCAGGACTCTTGTTTCTTTCCACTCTCGATAAAGAGCCGCTGCAGAGCGATGATTGCTAGCACTGGATCTGATTTTGAATAATCCAGCATTTATGTTATCATGGCCTGGAGCTTCCCGCTCCACTGACCTTTAATCATTCCTTTAATTCGCCCCTTCTCCAAAGGTTCGTTGTGAATATTTAATTTTTTCCAGATTTTCCGAATGCCAGCCTTTTTAGAGTGAAGTATCGTATTCAGAACTTCTTTGAAATATTGCACAGTGATTGCCTTCTATTCAAGATATTCTGGTATCGATTCTAGGCTTGCAGCGCCTAATTCGGGAAATGAAAGTTGAATTCGATATCCTCCCAGTAACGAAGTGTATAATCTCGATAAAGTCTCGGCCTGGGGTTACAGTCATTGCATCCAGTCATGACATATAATGCAGGGTTGTGTAATGTTAACTTGAGTAAAATAATGTTTGTTTTTCTGTACAACTATAGGGCCTCTTGCTCCGTTCAATGTGAGCAGTTTTCGTCATTTGACTCTGATGTGTACAGTACACAGCGTACTCTATACAGGCCTGGCCCCCGTGCAACTGGGG
>VOMN01034302.1:0-12202 GCA_014899125.1 Orchestia grillus | reverse complement strand
AAGACCGTCTTATAGCGAGGGTTAGTTGCATCGAAAGACTAGCAAGTTTTTTTGGAGGACATCTTCCTGTTGTATCTGTTGAAATAATCAGGCTTTTGTCCAGATTGTAGTATTTTATTCTGCCGTGGAGGATAAATTTTTTTGTGGCGAGAGATTTTTTCGGGGAGAAAAGGTAGAGTAATACAACGTAGATTGTCTCTCCTCCATTGTTCCTTTGTTAAATGAATTGTCGTATTCTTTATCATAGTGACATTTCAAGCTATATTCATGAAATAGGGCTTGGTCCTTAAGCCGAAAGATTAGTTCCGGAATGTTGGTAGACGGCAGTATACACATGAGCACTTGGGGCAGGTAAGCCATTTTCACAAGGGAGGGGACACGTAGGAGGGTGGAGGTGGCGACGGGCGAGACCGGACGTCGATGTCTGAGGGTAATTGTTTTCAGGCCTATCGACGCACGTAAAAGCTTGTCAATTCACTAGATTTCAAGTAAGATTTGTAAGCAATTTTGATTGATAGGTCACACGAGTTTAAAGCTTCAATTCACATTTAACATGAACTGGTTTGAAAGGCGCTACATTTTAGTTCCTTCTTCTGTGTCATGAAAAACCCTGTTTCCCTCTCATTTTAAAAGAACAAGGGCACCATTTTACGGGTGCGACCACTCTCCACCGCGGCTTAACACAGACTCATAAACCATAAAGCTGTTAATAGCTCGGCCAGAAACACTTTTTTTTATAATTATGTTGCATCATTTTGGTGCACACAGTAGGTTGTTTAAATTTGAATATTTTGTTAGCGACCTGTAGATGAAGTTGAAATCGTTCTTGCATAGGAAATGAAATAAACCTCACCTGAAGTGAATTTTTGACAAGACTGGGTATTCGCGAGGAGTAACGTGCTCTTCAATAGGAAAATTTTAATACAAGCTTTGTAGAGCTGAGAGAAAGCGTTTTATAACGAACTACTTTGTGGTTCATGAAGGAAAAAGAATTACAGAAAATCGAAAAATATTTTAGTGCATTTTAATTGAATTTCCAGAAAATGTCAATCAGATGTCTTTCTTGCCGTACATACTACAGTAGCATCACCTCAGAGTTCTGCATTACTTTTATTCCTTTAGGTAAAGCTGCAATATCTTGACGAATAAAAACTTTCAGATGTAAGATCGTGTGTGGTCTGTTCACGTACACTCTACACTTCACGTATCCTACGAAAAAAGTCATGAACAGAGAGATCAGCGGAGCGTGGGAGCCATGAAAGATTCTTTAAAGAATAATATGCCGTGGGAGCATACGTCGGACAACTTCAATCAAAACACGTTGTGTGCGCTCTCACACATCCTATTTGAACTATTGTTTTCTACGTTTATCTTGCATCTAATAAAATCAGGATACCAAAAATGTTATTACATATGACGTAACGTGCCGAAATCACAGTCACTGCCCGCCATTTCCCATCAAAAAGGTGCGGATCAACGATCCCACCTCAACGGCTCACAGACGGAACGTTCAGGGTTCGAATCCCAGATCAGGCAAGGAGTTTCACGTAACCAGGGAGTACTTCCCTTGAAAAAGGAAGCTTAAGCCCCACATTCGTCACATCCCTCACCACGCCAGCAGTCGTAAGGCATTGGAAACCTAACGGTAAGACGTGTTAGGATAATAAAGGTTCTTTAATACTTTGCTTCCGGAGTGGGTCACATATGGTACACGTGATCAACTAACCCAACCTACTGTTACCAAAGTACCATCATGTATCAATACAAATTTGTAAGTTTTCATAAAATTTGTATTCATAACCCGAATATGCTGGCTTAGATTAGAAGGAAAATGAATAGGATAACCAAATTTATGAAAACAAAATCCTTCATTTTTAAATTCACAACGGAGATATTTGTGGACATGAAATTTTACCTGCGTGGAGAATCACACTCAAAGTATTAAAGGTTCTTCCACTAAAACTGCATCGTATGGAATTTTTGGTGGTAGACGCTCAAAGTCCCCAAGCCCGCTGTTCTCGAGTAGTACTTAATTTAAAACATTTTCTTCCTTTGATCCATCCCGTACTTTACAATGTATTGACAGTTTATGCAAAAAGCCTTCAGTACCCTTATGTACTATTTTAAGTACTATTGTTTTGTTCAGAAAGTAAGATAAGTGAAATCATTAAATAAACTTGAGTTTGTGTACAGAACTAATTGAATCTACAGTACATGAAATATACTCGCGAACAAAAGTACGGAATCATCTACTTGTGATTTGCTACGAGGGACTTTAGGAACTAAATGACTAGTAAAAATCAATGAAAATGCTACTATTTTAGAAGCTATTCAGTTAGCTTTGAATGAATGTTATGTTTATCTAAATTACACCTGTACTTCAGGAGCTGTCTTGATTTTAGTAAAGTAGTTCGGAGAAAGTGAAGGAATAAGAAACGGGGATCAGTCTTAATATTTGGTATCAATACCTTGTATTACCTCCCCTAGCCTTAATTACAGCTGGGAGACGATTTCTCAAAGACCTAATCAGATTGTTGATGAAATTGTGTGAGATACCTTCCCACTCCTCCACCAAAGCCGTTGTTAGCTCATTAACACTTAGTTTAAGGAGGTGTATTTCTGGATCGAACCCTTCTTTTCAGCTCATTCGATAAGTACTCGATGGGATTCAAGTCTGGACTGAAAGCTGGTTAGTCCAGTGAGGCGGTACCGACTACAACTAGGAGCTGAGCTCTACCACGTGAAGTCTGACGACGAGCTTTCTCGTGCATCAGGAGGAAGTTTTCACCGACATGTCCCACATAAGAAACGACATGTTCCAGCGAAATATCGGCTATGAATCTGTCTGAACTTACATCGCCTTTTTGTCTATCACCAGGTACAAAAAACTGGTTCCGTTTTTCCGTCAAATGAAATGCCGACCCGCTTCATACAGGAATCGCCCCTATAGGCAACAACCCTTCAGTTTCAGGGAAACAGCCCCAAGCAAATCACTTTCCAGGCCGGCTGCTGGCCCGTTCCCTTCGGTCGCTACCGTGCAAGCACATTCTACACTTATATGAGAACAGAACTCGCCCCTAATGCTCGACTTCCCGATTAAGATAGGTGAGAGAAAATCTGAGGTTCATTTGTCGCTAACCTGTCTTTAGTTTTGGGCTTGGGGCCGGCCTCTTTGGAGTCAGTTCATTTGCTTGAATCTTCGTCTAACTATCCACCCACTGACAGCCACCCCACGAACTTGTCTGAAGGTCCGTCCACAGTATCAATCGTCGGAGCTAATTTCGTGTTTTCCAACTCTCCGCGAACACAAACACACCTCACGCGCTATCAGATTTCGGTGTGTTGGTGTTTTCCCAACCGGTTGGAAATCTCCGAATACAAACTTGCGTAGAAATAGCGAACAGCCTCTTGTTTATTTATTTATTGTGCTAATGAATATTTGATTTTTTGGGAAACGATTAGTTTGGTAACCTACTTATTTGATAATAGCTTAATATTTTCAAATGAGCCTATTTAAATTAAGGATTATTCAATTTAACGTAAGTAATAGCTGGCAGCTGCATAATTAGTAGTTGGCTACCTGACGACATGGCATTAGAAGATCGACGGGTTCAGATTTTTCAAACACCAGTAAAAACGTCAATACCTATAAAAAATAGCACCTACATGAGTAACATCTGCCAAGGATAAAATAAAAACACTAGCATACATCAACTTCATACACGTATCCAAGGAGTAGTGTCGTTTTTTTTACATTCTGCGTTCGTATAACGTCATGCGGCCTGAAGCGTAGGCTGGATGCCATTCAGAAGAATTTTTGTTTTTGTTTGCGCTTTGGTGTGTTCGTGATCGACGATGAGTTTGATGGTATATACTCTGCCTGAGCCCCTGCTGAACGTCGACACCAGTCAAACGACGATTTCAAAGAGAAGTTGAAACGATTAAACTGTCATCTCTCCAAAATGCACCGGCGCCGTCTAGATCGTGGACTTGGGATGAAGCTTCCAGTCACCAGAAAGCGTTTTTAAGCTTTCGACGCACTGGACATGCTTCTGTGGAGCTGACGTGCTAAGCACTGAAAGCAGTAAGGCGACAATTTGGGCTGTTTCTGTAGGTGTGGTATCGAATATCGTCCAAGGTCAAGGGTTGAAAAAAACCTGAACGGCAGCCTTCTTTACTTACCAAGTATCAGGAGAAAAGATTGAGATGGCATATTTATTTTTGCTTGATGCTTCTAGAATTCCAAGAGGGGTCAATAGATACTATCGCAATAATTTATGAATATAAGGCAACCGCTGCCGCCCATTGGGTTCCTCCTGAGAGGAGAAGACTAGGAACCACCTGTTAACAAAATTTTTCACGTTCAGTAGTTTAAAATATAATGACCACGAAAATTAAAAATAAGTAACGTTAGAAAGTTCGGGTTTTAAGTCCTAACGCCCAATTTAGAAAATTTAAGTTCATTGGGATTCAAGTTTTAGTCGTACTGAAAATTTTTTCCGTTACGGAAGTATAAACGCTAAATTACAAATGACCAAATTGTGGAACAATTTAACCCTTGAATGCATAATTTTTCTATACTGAAGGAAGGGGGACCAACACCGCTAGTGCTCCACTGAACGAGGATGCAGGTAGTAAGATTTACTTCCTGCGTTTGATACTTGTTCAGGACGGAGATAGAACGTATCAAATGAGGTACAAGCAGTTATAATACCACCGTTTTCATTATTCAACAAACAAATTAATTATTTTCAGTACGTGCCATATATGGCACACCATGCATTCAAGAGATAATATAAAAGTCCAAAAAACATAGAAAGAGAGTTTCTAAACCTCTAACCCATGACCATTTTTAGACTGGATGTCATTAAAATGTTAAGATTTTACCTCGTAAACAGGAGACATAACAATTAGGCAAATATTAAGGCGAACTAAGTCTAGCAATAAATTATTCATTATGACTACCAGACGGCTTTAATTTTAACTAAGTTCTGAGGTTAAGAAGATAGTTTGCGAAAGTTAAACACCTTACAGCAAACTAAACAGAGCAAGTCCCCAATATAGTGTACCTACGAATAGGGCCACATACCTGCCAGCGCTGATACTCCTCGTGTAGTTCCCGTTGACTCCAATACAGAGTAGTGCTGACTGCCACTGGCCAGCCCTATCAAGACCGAAACCTCAAGCAGGGTCTCGAAGAAAGACTCACCCCATGGTCTCGAGTAACTAATTTTACTCTTAGAATATGTTCTTCACTGTGATGTGTGCGTATGTGGGCGTGTGTGCTTGTGTGCGTGCGTGGGCGTGAGCGCGTACGTGTGCATGTGCATGAGCGTGCGTATGGGTGGGTGCATGTCTTCACAGTAACCGATTCCGCTACGGCTGATCAGCCCCCCAGCGCCGGCGGCCGAATGCTCTCTACCCACGCCTTGGATACCTTGAAGATGTTTGGGTCTTCACGCCCGGCCACACTGGGGTGCCGCCGCTTTGTGTGCATGGTGTGCCGTCGCTTATCAGCGAGCTGTTGAATGAGGCCGTTTCCCTCTGCCGTTTGATGATAGTGAAGCAGGGGAGGCCTCTCGGGGATAATTTGTAGAAAGTTTTCCAGTTTTGTCTTGAAGACGTCCAGGGAACCATCGAACTTTCTCAGATATTTTGGCAAAGAGTTGAAGAGTCTGGGTCCCATTACAGAGAAAAACTGTTCATGTCTAGTCCGAACGCTGCCAGCCGCCCTCGCATTGAACGTTGACACAACTCACATCCTGCCGAGACGAATGTGCTGCTTTGTGCGCAGACTTGTGGTCTCGCTTATGAAGTCTGGGACTATTCCACGAATAGTTTTCCACGTGTAGATTATAAGGTATCTCTCCTTTCTTCGCTGGAGAGAATACAGTTGGAGAAATTTCAGGCGTTCCCAGTAGTCCAGCTCTTGAACCTCACTTATCTTCGCCGTGAAACTACGTTGTATACTTTCCAACTTCACGATGTTTTCTCTGGGGCCTGGACTCCATAATTGGCAACAGAAGAGCGTTACACAAATGGGTCAAATGGGTATATGTCAGCGTTACACTTGCGCACCTTGGAGTCTGTCTTTTAGATTTTCTAAATAGTATTGAGCCTTAATTCATATATCTGGGATTGGAGGTTAACTCAGCTGAGTGTTGCCATCTGAATTCAAAACTGTACTATTTAGACAGTATGCGGATGATTCATTTTTGCTTCTTCATGATTCGTCAGACATAGAGAACTTCCTGAACTATCTCAATTCAAAACATGCATCAATTCAGTGTGACAAGATGAGGTTCGTCAGGCTCTTCGTTGGCAGAGCCTTCCCCCTGTGGCGCTGACTTGGGCATAAACACGTGAACGAATATACTGTTAATAACTAAATGGCAAACCATCAGTCAATCAATTTACTCAGAGATCAACATGGTTCGTCAACACCACAGCTTGCGCAGAGTATGGCACTCCCCTCAACAAGTTAAAAATGTCTCAGAGAAAAATCCTACCACTTCAAAAAAATCCCGCACAATTACAGGTTAAATTATGCTAATCGGTACTCACGGGAGAGGAAGCACCTGTGTCATTTACCTTCGATGAGTTGTCGCTTCTCACTGGCTCGTTTTTGTGGGAACTTTCTTCATTCAGGTTTATAAGACTCCAACTACCGTATATACTCAAGCAGCGCACATTATTAATTAAACCTTATGACGATCTGAATTCCGGTTTCTCAAGTTATTTAAGGACCACGAACCATTACAAATCAGCCAGCTTGTTTTCAAACCCAGTACAATACAATCTATCAGCGACAAACAACACAATGACTTAACGTACTTCTGAAAGCAAGCCTAATGATCGGCGACGCCGAATTTGGAGTATACAGTATATGTATATATGACCCATTCAACACAACAAATCTGATCAAAGGATTGAGTGAGTGAAGATTTGAGAGGAACTGATTGAATACCAACTGCAAGCAATTGGTATTCAATCAGTTCACAGTTTTGCGGTTTGATATAGTTCATCGTCGTAACACTTTAGTTCATGAGATAGTACCGGAGACAAAAGTAGATCACGGGGACTTAAGAGAACTAGAGCTAGACTTAGAGATCGATAGATTGATATTTACAGGTATTATTTCATTCATTAACCCTCCACCTAGAATAGAGAATACAAAAAAATTCCCATGAGCTTATGCTAGATAGAGCTCGCTTAAATGTTTCATATTTCCATTTCAATTTTTCGTTCTTCAACAATTTATAACTATTTTGCATCAAGTAAAGTAAAAATACCTATCATCTTACTCTTTCCAAAAAGCTGCAGAATCTTTTTTTTCTGTTAAGTCTTATACAACGAGTGCTGAAAAACCTGACTTTTCCTGTGAATTAAAAACTTATTTTTTAGAAGTATACGGAAACTTGCTGCAAGATTATTTCACTCTAGGTATGTCAGTATTACAGAACTATGATTCATTTGTATTTGAATTTTTCTCCATTTCCCAACTTACCCTCAATTGTGATGGTATTTTCCTATATATGTCACACTCAATTTGTCCTTTTATTTTAACAGAAGCACTCACGACGTTATATCATTTCGCTTCACTCGTACACATGACGTCATGTACGTACGTACGTAGCCTAATTAAGCCATTTTGCTCAGAAGACATCTCTGCCCAAACTGACCTGTTCTAATCCTCTTTGTCGGTACAGCACTTAGCTTGAATAAACCCCGCCTTACTATTCTCAAAGATCAATCACCATATGAGGGAAGTCCCTCACTTCGAAGAAGTCTTTTCAGACACATCTATATTGGCCAAACTAACATTTCGGTGCTTTCAAACCTCTCCTACTTTCTTACTACATTTCATCTTAACGCCTTAACAGATTTTCCAAACAAAGGGATACTTGATTTTCGCATACACTCTTCTTGCTGATGTTACCCCGAACTCAAGGCCATTAATTTCTTTCAAGGGCTTCGACCCTCAAAAGCCATTCTCAACCACTTTACCGCAGGATATCGGGATTTGAGACAGTTAGTGTTTTGTGTCTCCGTATATAATCTAACATTACTTCACAGTTTACGAAAAGTATGTTCAAAATGTGCTGATCTAAAGTATGTTCATTCTGTACCGATCTAATTTTCCCGAAATTCCTTTCCCAATTTTATATTTTCGACCTCTAGTAGTCTTCCGAAACTTTGATTTTCCCAAATATTTGTCCGAAATATTGTGCTTCAAAATTTTTTACTTTCCGTATTATCTCTTTCTCATCACACAGATTCACTAGTGAAATTGAAGCTAACGACATTTGACCATTTTTGGACTTCACGGTTAAGAAACAAGATCAAGGTTTTGCAATGGGCTTCTACCGTAAATCTACATTTCCAAAATTGGAATGGAATTTAATCCTGCAGTTTCTTGTTCGTCAAAAACTAGCGTAACTAAATTTTTAACTGATTGGGTGCTTAAACTGTGATCAAATAGGAGAACTTTCACTTCCGAATCAGACTTGCTGCATGAATATTTTAATATTAACAAATTTCCACTGCATTTGATTGAAGCCAGTTTCAAGAATTACTTAGACCTTGCATTTAGTTCTAAACAGGAATATACTACCGTATAAAAAACTTATTTTCTATTCAATTTCATACATAAAGAACCTTCATTAAATCCAACACGTTTTACTGCTCGGTTTTCTATGACTAAGAACTACTGGAGTAGTGAGGGATGTGAAGAATGTGTGGCTTCAACTTCCATTTCCAAGGGAAGTACTCTCTGGTTGCGTGAAAATACCTCAACTGAACCAAGATTTGGTTTCAGGTCCTCTCGGTTACGAGGCCAACACGCTACCAGTACGCCATGGAGCCCCATGAGATCAGATATAAACCAGAAGATCAAAGGGAAAATAAATAGTTTAAATCAAGAACACTACCCACATATAAGAATTAAAACCATTTCTCGAAATAACCTTGCCATTGGCAGTTTCTACCAGGCAAAGGATCGTATTCCTGCTCTGATGCGAAGCAACGTTGTGTGATGGTGCTCGCGAGGCCATTGTGGTACCACCCACTACAGAGAGACTAAACGTCATCTGTACAAGCCCGTTGCTGAACATAAAACGATCTCCTATCGCACTGGAAAGCCTCATGCTTCACCACCTAATTGTAATATTAGAGCTTCCGCTGTAGAAACAAACCATCCCATACTCAAAACAAACTTCAAGGTAATAACATCGTCCACCACCACAGATTCAAGTACCCTGAAAAGTAATTGAATTCAAAAGCACAACCCGTCTTTCAATGATCATAACAGCTCGGTACCACTTCAACTACATATATGTATAGATTTTCAATGTAGCTGTTTGATTTCCATGTTTATTCTATTGTCATATTTTGAGAATCGTGTATTAATCTATTCAGCATTAAATTCGTGTTTTTCTATTTAGAATTTTCTATTGAAAATGAGTGACGTATACTCTCGAACGCTCAGGATTATAGTGAAATTTTTGTAAAATAAAATGCTTCTCGTTGCCTTTTCAAGTACTTCTTTCCAATTTACTTTTATTTTCAAAATTATTTTATATCATACCCATTAAAAATCGTTAGCCGTTAACCCTGCTCCTATTTGCCACCCTGATGTTTTTCTCGATTTTAGTTTCCGCACTTACAATATTTTTCAATGTTAGAACTTTTAAATTCATTTGCAACGACCTTGTTCTTGAAAGTGCTTTGCTACTACGTAAATGAGTCTCTAAGAATCCCTCTCCATGGGTGTAATTCGTGTTTTTCCTTGTTTCAATTTTTGAATTTGGGATAACTGTATTTTTTTGTTCAACCCTATATCATTGGGCATATTGATTGATTGAATAAAAAAATTCCCTAGCAGATTTCGTTGAAAATGAGCACATGCTCGAAACGTTCGAACAAAATGGTTTTACGATTTTTCATTGCTATCTAATTCCTAAGTTACAATTTATTACAAGAAACAAAGTAATTGAAATAAAACTTTAGTTCTTATTTCTTTTACAAAATCTTTCATGGCTGAATGAACTAATTCATGACAAGCAAGTCCTCTGACAAAGCGGACGCACAAACTGCCGACCTAATCCACTAACCCGCGCATCCATCACCTGGTGTCAACATTCTCTAGCACTCTGCTCTCGTCGCGCTCAATCTTCAGAGTACTTCCTCATCTTTCTGCATATGACGGCCCTCTACTCGTTTCTGTTTTCAGCAACAGTATTGCAGCTCTTAGTGTAGCTTTACTTATGTTTTTATAGCGGAGCTTAGGTCTCCCTATAGCTTTGATTTAACTTTGAGCTCACCGTAAACCACGCGCCTGGACAATCTCCATCGTTCAATGCTGCATACAAAACTCAACCAACGAACTCGTTTTCGGTAGAGAATCTCTAATTTTGAAGGATGGTGTGTCCTTCGAAATATTTCGGTGTTTGTTACCTGATTTTCCTAATTTTTTTGAAGAACTGTGTTTATGTTCCTTAAGTAAAAGGTGATGAACTTCTCCAGTATCGAGTATATGGCCCAAGACTCGCTATTCGTACAGGATTGTTGACCGCGCACACGAGTAATATATTAGCGATTTTCTCTTGATTTCAAACTTCGCGTTGTTCCATGCTCTGTTGCTTAACTTTTCGATTAACTATTGCAGCCTTAACACGTTGACTCCGAAGTGGGTCATATACAGTATGGTATACGCGACCATCTAACCTAACCTAATGTAACCAAAGCACTATCGTGAGTAAATACAAATTTTCGAGTTTTCTCCAAATTTTTGTTCATCAATCGAATAAGCTAGTTCTGTTTAGAAAGAAAATTAATAGAGTAACCAAATTTGTGAAACCAAAATCCTTCATTTTTAAATTTACAGTAGAGATATTTGTCGGCATGTAATTTTAACTGTGTGGAGAATCGGAGTCAACGTGTTAACAATACGCATTACCAGCTCTTCATTCAGAAATAGTCGGGTTTGCCATTGATCCTAGGTATGTAAACTTGTCCACCGTTGGCAGCTGACAATCGTCAAGAGTTAATGGTTGCTATATCCACCACTCCGTGAACTAGGACTTTCCTCTTCCTAACACTACGGTCAGAGAACATAAAATGCCTGCCAAATAAAGTTTATTTACCATAGTTTTTAGCAAGTGCTCATCGTGGGCCACACAGTATGTATAACGTCTTTCGAAACTAAGAGCGCCTAACATACGAACTGAGGAGTACTTCTTCCGGAACGCAATATATAATTTTAAATTAGTGAGTATCGGCGCAGCTACTGTGTCCCACGCTACAAGCAGTTGCTATGTGCGCTCTCGATGTCGAATGTAATTAAATAGACCGCATGGCAACAAACGCTCGGGGCCAGCCAGACGCCTGCGACGAATTGCAGAGAGCCTTAGAAACAGAGTCGAGGTCTATGTTACGACCGCCACTCGCAGCATGGGAAGTGCGACCAACCTACGGCCCTCCCTTTCTCTCCAAATATTTTCCCCCATGAAAACCGTCCGGATAAGGGCAACGTCGCACCTATCTTCGGGGCGATGTGACAACGTGGCGGCTGTTGGAGTTAAAAAAGCTCGAGCGTGGTGAACGAGGACTAGTCACGCGGGGCACTAAGGGCAAAAAGTGTGGGTGACGTCGGAGAGCGGCACGGGACCGTGTGGGGACATGGATCGTCGGTAAACTTAAGTTGAAGAAGGAACTATTCAGTCTACAAATGAAGGAGCAAGATCGTCTACAAGACCATCTAAAAATGTGATCTGATTTATTCTCCGAGCTGGCAGGGGTTGGACGCCCCTTGGAAGAGGATGACAAAGTAATAATGGCAATAGCCTCCCACTCAGATAAATTCTCAATGATTGTAACGGCACTGGAAACACAAGTGCCAGACTAGAAAGTCTGGCAGAAAAGTTGCTTAATGAAGAAAGTAAACTCTTCGAGAAGAACTCCAAAGAGAATGCCGAAGAACAGTCCACCTTCAAGCAAAAGTCACAGAAGCCAAAGTGTTTTGAATGTGGCAGGACTGGACATTTCAAGAAAAATTGTTATGTTTATCTGAAAAGATGCTGTGAAACCTGAAAAAATGAATAGTGCTGTGGGTAGGCTCAAACCTCACAGTGAAAGTGTTGCCATCTATGCTAGAGCACTTGCAGCGGTTGACGTCAATAGGAAATCTTGGATAATTGACAGT
>VOMN01034289.1:0-10889 GCA_014899125.1 Orchestia grillus | reverse complement strand
TCCGTTAAAACATCCAATGCAACTCAAAGTTTCTGAAAAAGTATACCCCAGTGTAATCTGACATTCAACTGCTGGCAGCTAGTTTTGACATCTCATTTCCTCTAGATATCTTTTACGATAAACTGAAACTTATATTTTCGACATCAGTATCGATATTACCTTTTTTCTTCAAGTCCTCCTTCACACTGACAACGCAAGTGCCAACGTCATCCTGATTAGTTACGTCCAACTTCAGGACTTTGATGTTGTCGTGCTTGGCGAGCTGCTCTGCTCCATCTCGCTCGGGACACAGGCATCCTGCGTATACCTGCATGGACGGGAGGAAGAGCTTGATAGAAAGAAAGAGGCAAGACAAGGACAGAAGGAAATAACTATTCCTAATTGAATCCACCAGCACTAGGGTATCGGGACTAAATAACAAGAAATACACGAAGAAGATAGCAAATTTATGTAAATAAAATTGATATTGGGCGTAAATGTTTTTTCAAGGCCTCGTAATTTCCGACAGGACGACCTGACGTTTACGTCCAGTCGAGCGATGCTCACGTCTCTGCACTGAGAGGGGGTGTTCAATCCTTTCCCAAGTGAGGTACCCCGTTATTGCATGAAAACCAGCTATAATGCACCTCCGGAATCTAATTCGAGTCTTCTACAATAAAAGACAAGCACGTTATCGCTGCGTCTCGGAGCCCTACGAAGAATAACATCATGTAGAGTATTCAGCCTAAATAGAAAGTACTTACGATTGGAACAGCTGCATTATAGTGTATCAAATGATCCAATGCATTATGCACGTGTGGTTGTAGTAGGAATGTATTGTAACAAATGCAAGAGATTACAATCAACCACTCAATTATTCGCGTACCTTTGGTATGACCGTACAAATTGTAGGCAGGAAATGAAGGATGGTAGTGTAGTAAATTCTACACCCCTCTTTCATTCTTTTTAGTTAACGACAGTAGTACCTAGTCTAATATTTATACCAAATTACTGATGATATTTTTTCTACTATGATGTAATGATCGGCAATGTCCAAAAATTAGCTTTGTTACCGCTAAAAAAGTAATGAACCCTCGATTGGTAATGAACCCTAGTACATTTTCACTGGTGAAAGACTATTTGGAGAGTATTGAGGGGATGATTCTACCAAAGAGTTTTACGGATAATAACTTTTATCGAGTTTAAGTTCTTGACATTATAAATGGAAAGGATTCTATAGAGTTAAGAAAATGTATTAAGTCTGTACCTTTGTGTACATGACATAATTATTGAAAACAACGGATCTCAAGATGCCCAAAAGCAATTCACTTGTATTGAAGATTTTCTTGGTATTTCTAAATCGAAAATTAAATTGAAATTATTCATTATGTCGTACCGTTGTCAAGTGATGCAAATGAAACTTATATAGGCAGTTACTGAAAATTGATGTTTAAATTTTCGTTTAATTGTTTAAATAAAAGTTTAATATGCATCGAATCAGCAGTGTTGCTTGAAATTGATTCTTAATTTAATCGAAAACAAATAAAATATAAATCTGAAGAATATGTCAACGCAACTCACTATTTTATAAGTATTTTACGATATGAATCATGAACGAAGAGTAGTACGAATAAAGTGCTTAAATGTAGGAAACTTTTATTACTGAATTTTCCAGGACGTTTCACGATGAAAGTAAGCATAAACACTGTTGAAGTGTTTTTAGGTGCAGAGTACGAGGAAAAAACTTAAAGTCCTAAAACCAAAAAGGTTTAACAAGAGCCGCACTAAAAAAATTGAAATCTGATAAAGTTTTTCTGTATTGTCATTTTCATTCACGAATGAAACATCATTCAAATATTGCGTGGACGTGCATTTAATATGATATTCAGACAGTAGCGTAGTCGTTGGGTGATTCTAAGAAAAGCTCTGGAGTAGAAGCGAGTTAGTCGGGAGATACTGTAGGTACAACGGCAGAGAGAGTGTAGATCACATATTTTGGCACGACCACGGCCCGCAGAATGCGACGAAGAAAAGCCTCACCGTGAAGTTCATCTGTGCCAAACGAAGTGCCAGACGGTGTCCAAATCCTGTGTCGCAGCCTGTGCATGACAGGAGAAAAAGATAAATTCCATTTGTGTCGTGTTCGTTGTATAGAGCTAGTCAATTTTTAGATAGAGACCTTGTTTCGATAAACTGTGTGCAAAGTATTTACATCATTGTTATAATATTCGCTGAGGATATTTTTGAACCAGTTGTCGAGCAAAAAATATAAATTAGGGAAACATTCAATTGATATTGAATTTTCATTCAATTAGTGTAACATTCAGAACTACATACTCAGCATATAAGGCCTGTTTGGCCTTATAAGATGTCCTAAATTGCCGGGTTTTAACTGACAAAAAGTCTTACTGAAAATCTACACAGTTTAATCTGGAGAAACATGAATCAATCTTAAATGAGAACTGAATTAAGGATATTTCTGATAGTCTCTTCAAGTCACAACTGAGTTCACTTCAGTTGGTTTTATTTTCAATATATATTTTATTTCCGAAAACAACGAGGTTATAGAGAATATATAAATAACCAACAATGGTCAGTGCAAAGCTATTACAACAGTGACAAAATTAACACTAAAAATCGTGGCAAGGTCTACGACTATATCGTGAAATAATTCAAGAATCATGATAAAGGCAACAGTATAAAAAATAGGAAAATTAAGCGTTGATTGTATACGATTGTATACGAAAATTAAGCGTACATGTAAACACGTTGTATCAGGCTACATCGTGAGCTACACTGTATCCAGGTCGTGCGACGGTATGCAGGCAAAACTGTAGGCGTGGGAAACCGCGCACTGGTGTCGACGCTGCATATTTGGGATGAGCCCCATACAGAGCTGATCAAGCAACGCTGAGGGACTGTAACCGATACATCTCTAGCTAACGAGGGAAATTCCAAAGCATACTTCGAGACAGGCCAAAGGTTACATTCCAAAGCTGCAGGCGTGGGAGTGTTCTCGAAGTGGCCCAATAAGCGCTTGGCACAATCGCAATGTACTGGAGTAGAGGAGACAATTTGCACTTATCACGACAACCCATCAAAACCCCTTTCACCTAAATTATACGCGTATGCGTCTTTTCGCCTACCGCTATTTTTTTCATTTTCTCCTACTATGTTTCCTCCGGTCTCTCTTAGACCAAACTCTTCTTTTCCCTCCATTACCTTTCTAGCACCGACCACCACCAGACAATTTTAGGACAGGAGAGGTAGTCTAACAGGAGCAGCGGTAGAGGCTAGAGCTAGAGAAGACGCAGGGCGTCAGGCTAAGCTTGAAATTGGCTAGGTACTTTGTCATAGGTTCGAGAACAAGAATTCGCTGGAAGTCAGAACTTGCTCGAACTATGAGCTGAGGTATTTAAATTAACCTCTGTTAAAATATTGCGATAACCCCCTAGAGCAGCTCATTTGTGGTCAGTAAAACTGAGTTACTGCATGTGTGTTTTGCAAGTCCGAAAATGCGGGAGAGTTGGGGAAATAGAACTATGAATTAAATGAGCTCAGTATTAAGCTGATTAATTGCGTCTAGATCCACCAGTAGTTTCTGGTCTCAGTGCGAATTGCGTGTAATTGTCAAATACTTCCAGCCCGACTCATAGAAGTCGCCATAATTAATTAATTTAAATAAATGTTCACAAGCGTGTTTCATTCCTCCCTTCGGAGTATCGTTAGAACTCTGCGCTACCTGACTATACGCTACCAATAATAACAACGTAGGAAACCGGCTTGAGCACGAAGCCAAGTACAAATGAAGTAAGTGGAAAAAGACTCACTTATTATTCACAGCACCGCATAATATACACATCACACCGCTCAATCGACGATGTAAATAAAGCGTTGTATGCCAGAGCGACAAGCCGCAGCGCTGCAGTAGACGCGGCCAAAAGGTGAGTGGGTCCATTCGGATATCAAGGAAGAACTTCCCTTTCTTCCAACTGATACCCCTCTTGATAAAAACAGGATATGTACTTAAATCCGAGTTGATTATGTGCTATTAATTACTTTATGAGTTCAGAAAGGCAAATATTATAATCATAAATAATATTTGTACATTATTTCACGTAGTCGAACTTACAGAATTTTCTAGCCTGGTGCTTCCTGGCCTCTTCTCAGTATCATATAACAAAATGCACTTGAATCAACAAGTGCTGTATCGTATGATCCAGTCCAGTATCGTAAATGAGGGATGCAACACTAGGCCTACAGACCCATCAGCTCGTTGTATCTGCCCCTCCCTTTTCGGTTGTTTACAGGTAAGTGCCTCACACAGCGTCGTTGTATTCATGCATTGGGCGATCGTATTTACGTATAGGGAGCTTCTTACCGTTCCTTATTATCAGTTTTCGCAGTAACCCATGTGACGCATAGATTTTAGGAAATGCGTCCCGAAGTGTATTCGATACGATATGTAGAATTTCGGCAGGAGCTGATTTATTAAGATCTCCTTATCATGTTACGCGAGTAGGTATGTCGATTAGAACTTCTGTACCTTCTTCATCTGATGTGATAAGAACTTCTTAATCGATCATTTTTCAGAAATCTTTTAGGTGTCAAATGTATATTATTTTTATCATCAAGTTGCCTCAAATCTTAGTGTGTGTGAAACATCAACTAACCACAAGGAAGCCTTTGTTAACAAGTAACCCAAGCTACAGAAACTATCAGAAATAAAATTTCATTCGATCACGATTCACAATATATTTGTTCACGCAATTTGATTCGTCGCATAGAAAGAATAGCATCACGCCTGTGTGCTTAAGCAGCTCGAGACATTAATTGTTACGCTTCCATTCTCACGAAACCATCGACCAAAATTAAATAAAAACTCAAAATCGCCAAAATAGCTCGTGATCTTCCGATGATAACTCCGTGGATCATATTCTATGTATTCCAAAAAAAGTATAGGTACGTAGCAATCGCAGCAACAATCACAGCAACAACTAGGGCAACAGCAGCGGCAACAGTCACGTGAGTGCTTACGGCAACCATTGCGGTAACAATCATGGCACCAATCATAAATATCGAACAACTGCGTGTGCAATCACTGTCTCAATCGCAATGCAATAGTCAATGCAAGTGGCTGACATCTCAACAGCTGCAGCGCTGAGGAGTTGTGCAACAGTTGTTTGTGCATTGAATTGCTCTCAGTTTCGGTCGTCGTGTACTTGTCTGTGTGGTTATCTGAGTACTTGTCTGTGCGCTAGTCTCTGTACTTGTCTGTGTGGTTATCTGAGTACTTGTCTGTGCCNTCTGTGCCCTTGTCTCTGTACTTGTCTGTGTGGTTATCTGAGTACTTGTTTATATCCTTGTCTCTGTACTTATCTGTGTGGTTATCTGAGTACTTGTCTGTGCGTTGTCTCTATACTTGCCTGTGTGCTTATCTGAGTACTTGTCTGTGCCTTGCCTCTGTACTTGTCTGTGTGGTTGTACATTGGTTGTACATATGAGCCCTTGTCTGTGGGCTTGTCTGTGTACTTGTTCGTGTAATTGTCTCTGTGGTTGTCTGTATGCTTGTGTGTATTCTAGTTCTTACGCTTCTCTTCGTGTGTGTCTGAATCCTTGTGTGCATGCTTGCCTCTATGCTTGTGTGCGTGCGTGTCTGCATGCTTGTGTGCGTGCCTCCTGTATGCTTGTGTGCATGGTTGTCTGTACGCTCGTGTGCGTGCCTGCCTTTATGACTGAGTGCGTGCGTGTCTGCATGCTTGTGTGCGTGCCTGCCTGTATGCTTGTGTGTGTGGTTATCTGTATGCTCGTGTGCGTGCCTGTCTGTATGACTGAGTGCGTGCGTGTCTGCGTGCTTGTGTGCGTGCCTGTCAGTTTCTCGTGCCACTCCAACGGAGGTCTCTGAGAGCGAGCTGAAAAACGCGCCCATGCGACAACCTTCCTCGCCAGTTTCTGATCACTTCGAATGGGGTAAGCTATTACGTGCTAAGGTGCGTAATTTAAGAACTTACCTATGAGTAATCATGAAGAAAAGCATAGTTAAAAAAACGAGTACAGTTTGAATGAGACTTGGTTTAGGTGATTCAAGGGTTTTATATCTGAATTACCGAATCGACGAACTGATAAAATTTGTATCTAGAGAGAAAACAGTGAATTTTGGTTGGGCGATGCAGATTCGAGATCATGAACAGATTTAGACAAAAGCTCACGCAAGGCTCCCGGGTGGGAAAGAACACTTTGATTTCATCAGAAAAATTCGAAGTCTAACGTGCAATTGCAGTTAACTCCAGATTTAAAGTTTGTTCATCAGGGATTGAAAATACATTATGACATAACAGCATGATATTGTAGCATTGTAATATTTGTGGAGACGCTAAAATTGAAATTAAAATCAAATTACCGACTGAGCTAGTGAACAGCTTAAAATTTATACTTTATAATGCATAAGATCGATAACAATCAGGGACTAAACATGCTATCCATTAGCGACTACCTACTGGCAATTAAAAACCGAGTCTGCTCTTAATAAATACATCAGTTATCAATTAGTGAATATCCGTCATCTATTAGTGACCGAAAAATACCATCAATTGGCAAGTAAGTGTGCTATCAATTAGCGAATATCTGCAATTTATTAATGGCTAAACCTAGAACAAATTGGTAAATATTTGCAGCAATCAGCGACAAACTCAACAACAATAGAAAACAGTAGTGACGAACCTGTAATGAAGACAGCTTTTTTATGTACGTCTTGTAAGTATCTCTCCGAACGCCACAAGGTGCTGCCGAAGACAAGGTGCAGGCCCAAGACGAACACAACCAAGCCACCGAGGCCTAGAAAAACGCAATTCACGAGCGCAAGCACACAGTCGCCAAAGAGAAACGCAAGAGCAGATGCGACGACCAAGCCGAGCAACAACTTGCGACTTTCAGTCAGTGAAACCGCCATGGTTGCCTTGTCTGCAGAAAGAACATTCTCGTCAAATATGAATCTCTAACAAAGAGATCGGCATCATTTAGGTTATGGATTAGAGTTAGTGATGGTTAGAAGTCAAAGAGCCTCCCCTTAATGGAGAAACATATGCATTTATGTAGTAAAGTTAGGTGTTTTTGACAAGTGAAATTTTTATTCGCTACTTTGCATTGGTAAGATGCGGGGCAAGTGACCTGGAAGAATAGAGAATGCAGATAGGAGGGGAACATTATGAGCACTTAACAGAGCTGTCATAAAATACGGCATCACAAGTCGGAAAAAGTTAATTTAAAATCAACATTCGAGAACATTCGAACGCCTAAAATCTCGGCTGATGTTTCAAGTATGCATTGATTTTTTTTTCTGTCAACCTAGGAACTATAGAACATGTCCGAATACGGTTATTGAAGAATTTCTGATTTATACATGTGCTCCTACTTACGGTTGTGATATGCCTGTTGATGTGGTATTCAGTTGTCACTCGTTGCACGAGTGTTGGCATGAACAACTGACTTACACCACTTTTCATCTAAGCTCCTTGTAGGGAAACTATGTCGACTGTTAATAATTTCTAGGTTTTGTGGATGAATTGACTTTGAACTTTTCAATTGAATTACGAGCTAATAACGGTCGTATTTGCGTATATGAAAGTGAAATTAAGAATTCGATCTCTAAGGCAGAGTGAACTCTTGAAATATTTGAGCATAAGTGCTTAAATAACGGAATCAATTGTTCTTATGAGAAACGTTAGATGGAATAAATTTTTCATTAACTGTATTAGAGAGCATAACTTATATAACAACAAATTCTGCCAGAAGCCTTCTGAAACTGTAAGATGCCTTGACCGTAAGAACATCTCTGTCAAAACAAGAATTTGTGCATAACTTAGCTTTTCGTGAGGCCTCCTAGGCAGAGTTAAGAGCGGTCAAAATTTGTTTCCACACGATAATGCGCACCAAGCTCAGCTATCGGCACCTCACTGGTTACAGCTGTTTCGATCGCACTCAGGTGCTTGCACGAAGTGCAAGTTCAACTGCAACTTAAACGAAAAAACTCAAAAAAATGTTTGTGAAATTGAACAAATAATTCTTGTGCAAGATTTTGCTGATGTTACCTCTGGGAGTAGGTGCGGACAACTGGTGAGCTTCAAAGAATCAGACAAGAGTGAAGGCACGATTGCAGTGAGCGGAGAACTGTTCTTCAAACCGCAGGTCGAGTTACATTGGGATAGCAATTTTACCCTAGCTTAGGTCAAAACAAATTAGCCTGGCTAATTCCTGGTGAGTGTTATTCTGTCGTCACTGGCACTCAGTTCAGAGTGAAAATTGCTACCCTCTTTCGAATAGCTTAACTATGCTAGTTTATTATTCATTTGTGGTGAAAATCTGAGCAACGTGGACACAGCTTTGTGTATTGAGGTAGTCGTGAAGCAAGCAACAAGGCAAACCTGTTTGATATGCCTCAGCCCATGCTCGTAATATGATATATTCGGTTGCGCACTTGGTTTGAGCCTTGCACGGTTCATCAGTCGTGCACACACATCACCTGCAGGACATGAGTTGCACACACATCACCTGCAGAATATGAGGCTTACACACTAAACCTGCAGGGTACAAGGTGCACGCACACCACCTGCGGGGTGTGAGGTGCACGCACACCACCTGCAGGGTACAAGGTGGGCGCACACCACCTGCGGGGTGTGAGGTGCGCGCACACCATCTGCAGGACATGAGGTGCATGCACACCACCTGCAAGACACAAAGAGCAGACGGTCGATGGCTCACACAAATTTAGACACGAAATAAAATCGCTGCATTCGACCAGCAAAGCTATTACATGATTCGATGACTCGCTGGAACGACAATTTTAAGTGTCAATAATTTTTCCGTCTCCGTAATTCTTGGATGTTGCCGGCCGGATTCTGATCAATACAGAGTTATGTCTCGGACATATAAAAGTTGAAATCTTTCCCCTATTGTGCCTCCAGACCAACACCACACGAGTGCTGGACCGCAACAGGACTACAATCAAAAGTATTCAAACTCGTAAACAAAAGCAACTCGAGAAATTTTTTCGAAAGCTTCAAGGTTCCGAGGTAGATCGAGAGTTCGGGGACATAATTCAATTATAGTTGAACACACTGTGTGAACTTAAAATTGACCTAACTTTTAAGTGTCGAAAGAACTCGAACCAGGTTCACTACAGGGCCTCGCATGGCAGAGCTGGTGGCAAAGTTATCCGACTTAAAAATGATACGAATGTTTCCAAATGGTGTTACCAATTTTACATATTAATTTTTACCAATATTACAAGTACATGTAGATATTTTCAATATTACTAGCAGATATTGCGTACATTACAAATGAATATTAAAAGTGTTACAAATTTATTTTGTCAGTGTTACTTTTCATAGCACCAATCCCACTGAATCATATTACCAATATTGCTTATAACGGCTATAACCCATTCCATTTATTGGTATTGCCAATCATAGTCATCAATATTACCAATATTACCCACTGATGTTACAAATGTTGTACATTGATATTGATGACATTACAGATATATATGTATTAGCATGTTTTGTGTGTATATGAAACCATACACCTGTAAAAGAAGAAATTTTGTACATTATTTAATTTCTGTGTAATAAAATGTACATTCTGCGCGACTTCAACAAATGTAGGAGTGCTAGGAGTTTAATAAAAATGAAATCTCCTTTGTGCAATTATTTCCATTCTCCCCCAAGGAATCACTAAAGTCCCCACAGTTCTGCAGGGGCGCAGGTGGTCTCAATTGATCGAAACATTCTCTGAAAAAATGAAGATCCAACTTAGAGGGTAGGATTCCCCAAATTTATAAAATTTAGGCTGGATATGAGCTGTAAGATGGGCGAGAGTGCACTGAAGGACGAGTGAATCTGTGCTGAAGGACGGGTGAGGGAGTGCTGAAGGACAGGTGAATGTGTGCTGAAGGAGGGGCGAGAGTGCGCTGAAGGACGGGTGAATGTGTGCTGAAGGACGGGTGAATGTGTGCTGAAAGGCAGGTGAGACGAGCGCTGAAAGACGGGTGAGTGTGGGCAGACAGCGAGACGAGTGAGTGTGGGCTGAAGGAGGGGTAAGTGTGGGCAGGATATCTCTAATTTATTTGGTTTCTTGATTTTAGGGAAGGAACCACAAATTTCTCAATTTTCTTAACAGCGGTAAGGACTTCGTGTATTGCCAATTAAAAAATAAGTTATGAATATTTAGAGCTCCAAAATTGTTTAAATAAGGAGCGATGTTCTCTTTCCAATGTTTGCGAGGTAAAAACATTTAAGTTCAATAATGCAAACACAGACATTTCGATGTAGTCTATTTACATTCGTACATGGAAGAATACATAGTTGTACTTTCTGCCTATTAAAAGTAATTTTTAGGGAGATATCGCATGCATAGTTGCAGTAGAGTTGAACAGCTCTTATGAAGCTCACATATTTGTTTCTGTTCATAAGAGAACAAGCAAAGCTATTTTCTTGTCTATTTATATGTATTATTTGACCTACTTCATCTGTAGCTCATATCTTAATTGTTGCCAAGCTTTAATAAAACAACATTCTTCGTTTTCTTTTACACTTTTTGATAACTAATAACGAAAGAGAATATTAAATTGCGATTGGATATCATGGTACTCTTATACTTTCCGTTTTACGCTCTTTGATGAGTAATAACGAAAGAGAACATTGAACTGTGATGTGATACCATGGTACTGCTCTCGCTTTTCACCACTCACTGCTCTCTCTGTGCGCTCCTGCTGGTCAGCTCGTCATTGAATGTAATAGGAACATTAATTGAACGTACTGTACTATATGATACGTGGCTGCTCTTTACATCAAGAACGCCAGCGAGATAGTAGCCAAAATCTTGAGACCTTTCAAAATTTAACTATCCTGCAAACC
>VOMN01034287.1:0-36637 GCA_014899125.1 Orchestia grillus | reverse complement strand
CGACCTCCTCCGACCTCCTCCGACCTCCTCCGACCTCCTCCGACCCGTACTAGACGTACTGCGCTATACGCTCGACGGAGCCCGGCGAGGAGCTGGTCAGGTGCTCAGAACTCATCCGTCCATCTGGGACTGAATGGACATGAATTGATTGAGTGGACATGAATTCTTTGAGCAATTCAGGTCCTTGGATGCATGTTAGGAATTTCTGTTTGGTATCAGGGGAGTTATGAGAATACTAGTATTTGTATGGAAGTTACGTTCATAGAATACAGAATACATGTAAATTTTTTCGATATCTATATAATTTACAAGAAAAGCGACTGAAAGAAAAATTGGATTTCACAAGGAATATAATATTCCTGGAAGAGAAATCTCTTTATTTATTAGAAATTTATTTGATTGTTCGTTTCGTGAATTCACGTTGAAGAACGATGGTAAGTTTTAGGATGTATCAAGGATAACATTTTGAATGCCACCCAATTGAAAATTAAAAGGAAGACGTCAAAAAATTGTGAATATGAATGAAATTTTGTTTTCACCCTAATTCATTGATCATATGGAGCAAAATGAACTCAGTAATAGAGATAAGGACGAAGATAGCCTGGCTGTAGGATAATATTTTTGTTTACTCCTCTCAATCGCGAGAATTCATTTGGCTTATGATTATCGCTTCTCTAGCCCCCGCCCAATCATTTTTACCCGCTTTGTTTGTCACTATGCCTCGTAGCAAACCCATACCGTAGAATGTTCCAGTCTTTTTTCGAAGGGTAGACGCATTGCGAGACGCACGTCCATGCTGCTGTCAGAGACGTGGTCTGCTCCTGGCAGCGTTTGCAGGGAGGCGATCGCTTCACGTCTCCGGGCAGCGTCTCAGGAGGACAAATCGTGTCTCGCTTGTGGCATCGAATAAATGATAGCGCCATGGCAGACCTGCTGTCGCCTCAACGAAGAAGAATTTGTTGCAGATCATTAATGGCGTGTGACACACCATGTTCAAAATGGGCTTTGAAGTAAAACGTGAATATTTCATTACTAATGAGCTCTCCGAATATTTCTCGTCGATGGAACTATGCACTTACTTATGCATAGGTACAGGTCTTAGGGTGTAACTCAAGTACAATTTCTCTACAAATAGTCGGTAAGCGTGGTACACAAGCAACACTTCGAGAGTATGAAACGGGATCCGTATCTTCTAAAAACAATTTACATCAACGTTTTTCAGTATTTCTTGCGAAATGAAATTCTTCGGCTGTACACTCAGAATTCAGAAATTGGCTCAAGACTAGCAAGAGAAAAATGCACATGATATAGAGTACTGACACAGAAATTCACCGCGAACTGAACAATTTGCGGCACTTCACCCAAGAGACGTGCAGCGCAGGAGGGACGTGGGAGAACGCCTTGGACCCGCGACGACGGCACCTCGTCAGTCATGCGTGACCTTGTGATGAGGCACCACCTTCTGGAATGTCAAGAGCTCTGATGAAAGTTAATCGGTGTAAACACTAATGGAAGTTTGCACTCATGCAGAATGAAAACACGTAGAGTTTTCCGTAGCATTTCTTACTGAACATAACGATGCACTTAGGCTGGTATGTTATGTATAGCGAATACAGGAGACTGGACAGCGTAAGCTCAGACATCCTTGCTTATTTGCTCTACTTTGCATCAAAGGCGTCGCGCAAATGAATCTAATCTCACCAATTTTGCAAGTCATGTTTTTTTTGCGCAGTGAATTGGTCAAGTAAAGATCGGGCGCAGGCGGCACAAAAGCTCTTGAAGTTAGTGCAGCTACTAAAGAATGTTGAAGCTTCTATTTTACAGAAGTATAATCGTAGTTGAATTGCTGATAAAGAAAGGCACCAGTCATAAAATATATTTCAATATGGATAATGAATACTGAGTAATTTTTTCGTTGCTGGAAGAAGGTCATGAGGCTTTCATTCAGGAGTTAGGGTACTTTAAGCGAAAAATTTGCTACCAAAATCAAAGCTCGCCTTAGATACTAAGAAGGTTAGTGGATCAATACATTCATAATGCTGTCCTGCTGCTGACGAAGCCTTTTGCGTAAGAAAATATTTGATAGAATCATAGGTTCTTTTATTTATAAGCGACGTCAAGTTTTTAGCCGTCCTTCAAAATTTGTTGACTTACGAAGAAAGAAATAGTACTTTATTGAAGCAAGCCTTGGTCGTACAATGTACAGCTCATGTGCTTCTAAGGTATTAACACCTTCATCCCGTCCGAGATGTTTTTGGGATTAAAACTAGAAGAAATCATTTCTAGGATGAATCTTCCCCGTAAAGAAGGGAGGTTAAAGCATAATTTATGGTAGTAAGCTGACGAAACAAAGCAAACGACGTAAAAAAATGTGCATACAAATAGAGCAGAACAAAACACCGTCAGTAGGTCGGGTGGGTGGCAGTTGAAGCTCGTTTACGACTCAAGAGGAACTAAAGCAAATAAAATGAGTGGGGATGCTGCTGCTAAAGAGCACCCACTTGAGGTCGCTTTTTTAATGAAAGAGCAGGGAGAATTAAATAATGTGACCGATGATAAGGATATTTATTTTGAGATACTAACTCAGCCGGTTTCAAACGAGGGCCGTTTTTCTTGGCTAAGTTAAGTAAAATCAACTGAATTATTCCGCATATTCTAATATTAAGTAAAGTATTTGCCTCATCAAAATGGTTAAATTTAAGAGCCTTAAATTATTTTTTATAGAAAAAATTTTTTATGCGACACTAGTAAATGAAATGATTTCTATGAGTTTTATTTTACGAGTACACTGCGTATTAGCAAATCTCTCGAGCGTGGAATTTATTCAAACTCTACGGAGTCTAAAACTAATATTTAAGTATCCAACAACCTCTTTTCGTATAAACTGTAATTTTAACTAAGCCAAAGAGGTATTTTGAAATTCAGTTTAAAGTCAAATATCGTCTATGCATGCTTAAAAACTGATAAATATTACCTATACGATGTTTTAACCAGCAGATTCAATGGCTTGTGAAACATTGGCTGAAATGAAGAAAATTTGGAGCGTTGTTCATGACTATTATTCTCTAGTGAAAACTGATTTACTGCTATTGATGCAATCAAACAAACCATCAATAAAACAAATCCTTAACAATTAAACAAACCATCAACAACGAGTTGCATGAGAAACGAGTGTAATGTAGGCCCAAAAGGAAAGTGTAAGCCAATGAAAATTTGGCAGAGACTACAGCAGTGAACAAGGTTCGTACTGGATAGTCGAAATCATTTTACTGACAACGTAAGACTAAATTGGAGTTGAATATCCTCATATTTACTTTTTCAAGGTATTCACAGATGAACAGATATTAAAAACTGTGAAACTCATGAAACATATGCATTAAGGACATATCAGGCTTATTCGATGTTAGCAAATGGAACCGGGTGTTAGCAAAGTATCTGAAATGATACTTTGATGTCAATATAGGTTCCACAAATAAGCAACGCTTGATCTTGAGCGTTCATTTCTACTACTGCAGTTTCTAGCTCACTTACCCATTAGTGGCGTAAAAATAATGTCAGCCTCATTTTTCAGTCGTTCTAATTTATTTTACATTCATATGTAAGTGCTAAATTAGCTTTTTGGTATGATATCTAAATGTAGGTACTCCATGATTTATGAGGGTGAGAGGTGCTCGTCGTTTCCGCTCGAAGAAACTCAATTTTATACTTCTGGTGTTTAACTATGATCTAAAGGGATGTATGACAGGCTGATTATTTCTTTAAAAATTTATCATAACTATACTTCACTTTATGAAATATTGCGTCATTACGGTGATACAACAACGAGCTAGACGAACAGCGTAGACATGTGCCCTAAATATCACGTGTTGCATCAAAGCCGTCGAGTTTCATGCGAGCTGCCAGCAAGATGCTCATTAGGAAGCACTCTAAACATGTGAGAGAATCAGGAACAAATCTCACCGGAAAAAGATTTGCTCAACGACGAGCTCAAATTTTTAAAATTACTCATAAACATTGATCGTTACCCAAATTATTGACTTGCTAGGAAAAAAATGAATGTATTCTAGGCGAGCTTCCTTCCTCATCATTGCATTATGACACTAATGGCTACCCAGCGCTTCAGGTCGTGAGCACTTCGAGCCGCAGTGGCGATTGTCTCGCTGTGTGGTGGTGCCGCTGGACCAGGCTTGCTGAAGTTTCCGTTCCAGCAGCATTCAGTATTCTAAGTTTGCATAGTGCTATCATTTCTACAGGTATGCTAAGCCTGTCGTGTAAGCAGCGTTCTGTATTTAAGGTGCGCAGGCTGAAGTGTATTGTGCATCCTTTGTTCAGTGAGTACGAGGATGTGAACATGAGGGCAGGGCTTCGGGGAATTTGAGGATCGTTTGTTCTCGTGGGCTTGGAAGTTCTACCGTGAAATCAGCTGAGCTCATTTACCTGCTGCAAATATGTTGCAGATTAGAATCCCGAGGACCTGTAATGGAAATTAGGGTAACGTGGATGCTGCGTGTGGAAGTTAACCTTGAAAATCATGCGTGTGTCATCGTATCGATATTTTTCTCGCATAATTTGACAAGCTATGAGGTTTCCACTATAAAAACTAAATTTTCTAAGGAAATTAGGCGATCATAGTGTAAGGAAAATGAAACACGATAAAGTAAATGCATGAAAATAAACGCGTTCTATTTCTTTTTAAATTGGTTCTCAGAGTCCCATGTTTGTTTAGAAATAAAACTCTAGAAAATGCTTGCTGCGATTTCTTGCTCGCGCTGAGGCGCAGATGGGCCGTTGGCCTGGCATCCGACCAGAGAACCTCGCTCTAACTTTGGTTCCCGGGTGGCCGAGCTAAGCCGCCGCCACAATCTGGCCCTGAGGTGGCATTTACGAACCTGTCGATACTGTGGCTTATCGACCCGAGCTGCCACGCCGGCCGCACATCGCAGGGAGACAAGCACGTGCACTTGTGAGCGCGAGAGAAGCAATATTGAGCTGCATGAGAGCGTGTGAATGGGAAATGGGACTTGGTCGATACTAGGAGAAGGTCAAGGTGACGAATGAGTTATCGTAAAATGAACAGGGTAGAGTCCCATGTGCGAATTGTGCGCGTGTTCAACTAAGATATTGTAACGAATATTAGAGCCTTGTGTCTCCTTTGTTAGAGGAGAATAGAGTTTGCTTTTCTGGAGCAGTGTTTGCATTTCATTCACGACCCGAGAGCTAATCGAGCAGAAGAAAGGATGCTGTTGAAATATGGGAAGAAAGAAACGAAGTAGACCTGAGGTGATCAGGAGGGGGAGGCAAACACAGGACCAGTGGGTCAGTGGAACAAGGGCGTGTCTCCCACCTCTACTGGGGGAGAGGGGCAGGGGAGTTTAAAGTAGATAGGCGATACTGGGAGTGAGAGTAGACGGATATATAATGCTACTCTTGACTATTGCAGTATTGTGTACTTTAGGGGCCTGGAAGAAATTATGTACACGCCGGAGCCCGATGAACAAAAAACGTACAATTCGTTCTCAAGAAGGAATGTGCAGAGGCAGGCCAATAGATCAGATGCAAAATAAAATACCCCTTTCCCATAATTCATCAGATAGAAGTGGTACGCCTGCTCTACGAACACCGCTGACATGATCTTGCTGTGCAAAGATAGTACACAAAAAGGATTTGAGAGTGACGAAAGCACTTCTTTGACAAAGCTTGATGCTATTTTTACACAAAACTTGTCCTCAGGTGAGCCTATTTTAGATGGGTTATTTTTAATATTTGAAATGAGCATCACCCTACACGCTAAATCGAAGTGAAAAGCAGTAAATATCATGAACTTCTTACGTGAAGTTCAAATTATATCTCCTGCATCTTATCATCCCATTAGAGGTATCAATGCGATTCGGAATACCTAACTCTCACGAATACCTCAGTGCGTGAAAGTTAGTCGCGCACTGTACGTACAGCAGTCTGTAGTCGCGCACTGTATGTACAGCAGTCGCACGAAGTAATAGAAGCCATGGAGATTGCATTCCATTATTTCAGTGAGCCCTAATTTTCCAAATGTCCTTCCCAAAATCCTATTTATCGTTATTTTTATCGTGATTAACTTTTTTCTTCAACTCAATTGTTATTTCTACGTATAAATCCGACTGCGTTTTAAACAGAGCTATGGTGAACGATCTAATTGAGTCCGAAAAAAGTCATTCATTGGAATTTAAAGCGCTGCATGCCCTCATCAATTTGTTTGGCGGTGGGAGAAAGAAAAAAAGCTGGACTCGGTGGAGGACATCACAAGTTTCCCTTGGCCTGTTTACCATCTCCAGACTAGTCCAGTCTCTTCTGAATGCTTCGTTATAAAAGACGCTGTTTCGTAATGGCGGTTGTGCGATAAAATCTATCTTTACCGAGCTAGCAGCAAACAGTTTCGGTCAAGCCAAGTCGGCCCGGGGTTGACTTAAACTTTGCTGTCACTTCAGCCCACAGAGGTAATTTCTCACGTTAATGCGTTTAAACGCACGTACGTTGCTTTCTTTTCCGTAGCGAGGCTCAAAGTTTTAAGGAAAGAGCAAATTAAGTAACAACGAAGGTAGAGCTGCAAAGTGCGACTGGTACCTCCATCTTTCTTATCGTTCTACTTTTCTCGCAAAATTTTTTGCCGTGGTTCTAAAATTTTATCATGGACATCGATAGAGTAGCTCTGGGGAAGCACAGAAGTGTAGGGCTCGAGACCGATACTCTGCCGATTTGATCTTTAACAATTTAAGTTTTATCAAGAATCAGTGACTGTTCTATTCTGAAGTAAAACCTGAAATGAGAAATAATCGATAAATTAGATAAATGAACCTATTTGGAATAAAAATACACTATCAATACCAATTTGGAATAAATGTTTGCAACATAAACATTGACCATATGGAAGTTAAATTGCTATTATTTATATTACTTTGTCCTACCGTTGTATACTTTGAATTCATATTTAATAAACTGATCACTCTGTCCTAACACCACTTAAACCAGAACCTTCTTGAGCCAGTTTTTAACTTGTGCTGCCGAGCCAAGGATTATGAATAGAAATTGAATTTTGATCTCAATTTTTCGGAAATATAACTTCATTTAAAAAATCTCTGAAACAAGCATATCGAAAAATTGATGCATTGGAAAAAAGTCTCGGAATGACAATAAGAGAAGAAATATTTAATTATCATAAAGTGAGCGCTTACTCGCTTTTTCACCTGACTTAAATTTTGCAGAAAAACGAAGTGAGTAAAATTTTAATCGTTCACACAAACTCTACTTTTGTCTGCAGTTTCTCTCCTATCCATTGATTTTCTGCTTATTCTTACCTAATATTTTATGTTTTATTAGTCAATATTAAGTTTCAGCTCATTTCTTATGGGGATATTCAGATGAAATGTGGTGGATTAATGAAACACCTGTAATCTATTTAAGGGTTTTGTTACAGAAAAATTCCATCTAATAAAAGGAAAGACTTTCTTACATTGTTTTGCGCGAGTATAATGTATAATTTTTTAGCTCTGAACTTTGTATAGGTCGTCAATAAGCAAGAGTAAAACAACTCAAGAAAAATATTTCAAATCCTAGATTCATGAATGATACCCTTCAAATCTGCTAATAATATAACTTACACAACAACTATTACTTGATATACGTGTACAAAATAATTCACATATATTTCCTGTAAGTCCTGTTATTCTTTCACGTTCACACAGTTGAGTTTGCATTAGTACACTACCGCGTCGTCTGGGTACATTCAGATACATTAGATGCAGCAATACATTTACAATACTTTACAAATATACTAAAAAACTCCAAAAATAGGGAGAAAGTTTGTTTGAAAAGAGGCATAAACCAGTATCCCTATTTCTTGTGTAGGAACATTATTATATGCTGTTTTAACATAATATTCGTAGTCAGTTCGATTTTCTTCTTCAAGGCTGAGGAGCTAAATTTAGTACACATATAATATTCATGGATTGAATATTATATACGTCTCTATATGTGTACATACCAATTTTTAAAAAAATTGCCTTGCTTAACTCCTTCTACTGAACTAGAAAATGATACTCAGTAGCTGTCTGACTTTAGTGCACAAAGCGATATGAACCTTTAGGTTGTACTGTTTAACGTCCATGATGCAGGTCTTTGAGACGCTCAGTCGTTGAAACGTTTGCCCAAGTTTGTGAGTCAACGGAAGGACCTGTAAGCAAACCCTCAGTTGAGGCGTGCTGTCTCAGCCGTCAAACAGGGCAAATAGAAAATGAAAGTTAACTTCAGCGAAATTTATTTAGGAAGACACTGGAGCAACACGGCTTATTATTTCAACTCTTAAATGAGAATGGTATAAATGACACTATTTTAATTTGTACAAGAAAAAGGGAAAAAAAGTTACGACGCTATGAAAGCTTTTTAGATTTCTGTATTCTAAATTTGTTCTAATTTCTGCTTAATAAACTTTTTCGGCTAACGTTATTTCAGCAGATTAGTCGGATTAATTTTGAGGCACGCTAATACACTACATATTGTAATCATTGTATACGTACGCATGTGTAAACTAGGACACTTGAAGGGTAAAACTTATTCTGCAATTTGCACACTGTTTATCTTCCGTTCTGTTTTGGATGTCTGCCTCGTAACAATGTTTCAGGATATCTGCCTCGTAACAATGTTTCAGGATGTCTGCCTCGTGACAGTGTTTCAGGATGTCTGACTCGTGACAGTGTTTCAGGATGTCTGCCTCGTGACAGTGTTTCAGGATGTCTGCCTCGTGACAGTGTTTCAGGAGGTCTGCCTCGTGACAGGGTTTCAGGATGTCTGCCTCGTGACAGTGTTTCAGGATGTCTGCCTCGTAACAGTGTTTCAGGATGTCTGCCTCGTAACAGTGTTTCAGCCAGTGGTATAAATATCGGTACTCTCAGTGTGGAATCCTAATCGACAAATCTCTAAAACAGGTTATCTAATGTATTGAAACCAATTATTTTGTTGGCTTTGGAACTTTTTAATAGTGTCGCATAGTCTGAAAAACATCATTATGATTTTTACTTTTTTTTGGTTGAAACTAACTGACTTATCTAAGGACTAAAATATGGGCCAATTCTTAAAAACATATTTAGAATAGGACGTTCAACCTATTTTTTGTTCATCAATCTGACTCACATCGAAGTGAGTAGGTCTACACAAACATTTGAACAAAGGCAAGTATTGTCATCCACACATCCATACAATATACATACTTACATCACGTACTCGAAATGAATTCACATCACTACCTCAAAAGATAGGTTGAATTCTCCTAGTAGTAGTACCTTGTTTTCAAAAACAAAATACCTACCTGCAGAGTTCAAACAATTGGACTGAAAAATGAATGATTGTGCATACATTCGTTGTTCTCGAGTTCTGGTCGAGAAATGGTAATTACATGAGCGTATAAGCAACAAGTCTGATCTAGCACGCAAAGTGACGGCATCTTACTGACGGATTACACTGCTCATAGATTTTTAAAAGATTTTTCAAATTTTGCGTCGCAATATGTAGCAAGAAAAATGTTAAAAACGATTTTAATCTGGTTAAAATCAGGGTCTCCTATTTCGAGTTCTATTCTCCAGGGTTATTACTGATTTTGTGTTTCGTTGTTCAGTACAACCAAATTTTGGGGCAGTCTGTTTTAATGGTTCTAGACCATCTAAACGCTGCGTGTAGTGTTACAAGCTGAGATCTAAAAATAACAGAATTTTTGCAAAGAATATAGTAAGAAGATGAGACAAATTCCAGAAATCTACAGCTTTTTAAGATCTAAAGATTGTTGTAGTCCGTTCATTTTTCCTGATCTCGAATGCAAGGGTGCTCAAAATACCGAAAGTGATTTTCAGCACGAATATGTGCCTCGCTTCTCACGTCATTTGAAAATGTGCGAAGGTTATTTTCTCCCTCGGCGGCGTCGGCCAGGCCTCCCGGCGGGGGCCGGCGCCCCAAAGCCAGGCGGAGCGCTTAATATGGCGGTGAGGCATCGGCGGACTTGCTGGCATTAGGAGGCGATTGAAATACCGAAATAATGAGCCAATACCGGCCGCTCCCAAAATGCCTTAAATTATTGATAACTTGGGCCGTGGCTGGTGAAGAATATAGTTGGGTATAAAGGGTTTTCGTTCAATGACAGGTCTAAAATGTTGAAAAGTTATTCGACTCGATATTGCAAAAACTGACAGTTCTAGTTAGGTGTCATCATTTGAAAAAATTTGAATGAAAGAGTAACCTCTCGTTTACTTCTTTTACTTCCCGTTTACTTCTTTTCGTTTGTCTTTTATCTTAGAGCATTGACTTCTTATTATTTACGGGTGTATAAATTTTAAAGTATGTGATAGGCAAACTAAATTTAATTGCATAAAAAATTTCATTTGTACCAAATTTTAAAGAGGTACAAAATATGTCACTCACTAAGGTCTTAGACAGGCTACCGTCACGCGAGTGGCACAATAAAATAAAGCGAGCTCAAATTCTGTGTACGAGGAGTACGAATGGATCGACAAGATTAGCTTTTGAGACAACTAGAAGTTATTTTTTTGTATGTGACGTTTATTATGATGAAGGAGTTTTAGAAAAATTCTTTGTAATTTTCTCACGGCAAAGCTGTTTCGAAAGCGAATGTTTTAATAGTCGTTGGTAGTCCTCCACTCTCAATCTGAAGTTACTTTGTGTCCACTATCACTATTACATCAATGTGACAGCATTCAAATTCTCCATTCTCAATCTAAAGTTGTTTTCTGTTCACTATCACTATTACATCAATGTGATATCATTGTAAATTTTCTCAGTACTTGTTTTAAAAATGTTAATTTTAGTATACTGAGCTTAAGTTTCTATTTTGCAGACGTGAATTTTTTGTAGTTATTAAACAGGATTCTATGATAATAATTTTAATTTTTCCCAAATTAAGCATTAAATTCTGTAAATTAATGTAGAAAATTATGACGAAAAAAGCGTTTCAGCAAGTAGAAGAATTCTAAAATATCAGCTCCTTGACTTACACCTGATGCATATCACCCGTATTGACGGAATCTTTTTTTCAGTGTAATCCTCAATACAGACAGAAGGCGAAATTCTGCAAAATATTTATAGGCAATTCCGTATAGATGCAAAACACGCGATCGTAACATCACTTGTAAAAGCGACGATTATCGGTTGTCGGGGAACTGTTTTTGAATGCAATCAAATTACTCGAGTCCACAATACTACGATCTGTTTCAGATTTGTGGCGATGTTGAGGGGAAAACATTGAATACATTTACCCCAAGTAACTTGTATCATCCGTTTGACAGAAACAGCGCTTGCGTTGCTGCATGTGCTGAAGCTGTCACCTCTAGATTTTCTATCCCCGAGAGGACGTTTGATGTGTGCAAACATAGTCGTTGAAAAAACAAAACATTCACCGGTAAATAAAAACTCCTAATTTTTATCACAGTATCATCTCTGTAAGCCGCCTGTGATCCATAACCCCATTCATTTTGAAGCGTAGTTCTATTTTTAAAATGAGGCTTACAAAAACTTCGAATGAGCACCAAAAGAACCCTGGGATGGCATTACTGAACTGACTTTCCTGAAGGTGTTCTCACTGAAAGTCCTTGACCTGCCGAGACTCTATGAGGTAAAATTGAACCTACGAGACGAGCTCGTTTGGTGCCGCGGGGATCTGCTCAGATAGCGAGGCCAGATTGATACGAACGAGGCAATTTGGCGGAGTGATCGCGTTGCCGGCGCTGCAGGACCCGCCAAATTACGACACGCTCGAGGCGAGCTCACGGCAACGAGAGGGTAAACGAGTCCTACTCGCTCGTAGTATTCACATTCACAACTCGTTGCAGTGTAACTCGTACGGTCGTGAGCGTTTCTTTGATTGTATGCCGTCGATCAAAAGATGCAAATTGAAACAATCGATATCGCATGCTTTATTCCAGGATATTTCGAGTGAGGAATCCATTCAGAGTTATGGCTGTTTGGTAGCTTTTGGCTTACAGTCGTTGTCTGAATAACTTTAATGGAGGAGATTTTTTTTTATTGAATGGAAGATTAAAGAATTCCAAAATATACCCTCATGTCTTTTTCACTACTATATTTCCATTCGTTTATAAATTGTTACTGAGAGATAAATGCCATGAGAACACGAAACGACAATCGACAGTTGAGATTAATCGACTTAATCGTTTTATTAGGCGTCATTTCAGCTTTGGTACCAGTCCTGCAACGATATTAGCATAACCTTAATCTGAGTGTCAGTCAACACATATAATTTATGAATCATGATCAATTGTTGAGCACTAGATGTTCGTTGGTCGATTTTGACAGGTGCGTATTTTATTTTTCAAACCACACTCATAGTTTTCGACTTCTTAAATAAAGTACAGTATACTTACAGTATACCAAGTCATGTAAATCTGTTAACACAGCGCAACAATATTATGATTTTGGGAAAATGCTGTCAAATTTAGCCTAAGTTGCTTAGCCCTACGTTAACTATATTCCATTTAGCAGAACTTTGACCACTAACGTATTCGACAGTGTTGAGGCGAACTCAAATGCTTTTGGAGTAAATTTATTTTCGTTCCAAAATATTCCTGTAGAGCTTGACTCTGCAGAGCAATAGCTGGGGCCAAAACTACATGTGCCCTTCTGCATACACGGCCTTAGGCTGTGTACGTGCCTTATTGCTCGCACGGCCTCATGCTGTGTACGTGCCTTATTGCACGCACGGCCTCATGCTGTGTACGTGCCTTATTGCACACACGGCCTTATGCTGTGTACGTGCCTTATTACACGCACGGCCTCATGCTGTGTACGTGCCTTATTGCACGCACGGTCTCACGATTCTGTACCCTGGTCAAGGCAAGCATTTATTCCTCAGGCTCGTGAACTAGACTTGAAAAACTAAAATTCCAGAACTATGTCGATACTTCAGATACATTTTTTGTTTAAACTGATGAGGCCCTTAATGTTTGTACACCATCGTGAAATTTCTAATAATATATGTACGAGTATAATCCATATTTAAATAATTAAATTTTTCATTTTTTCAAACGTTTTTATGAGTTAGATTCTATCAAAATTGTTATAAAGTCAGATAAAACGTCGATAAAAAATCAATGTTATTCCAAAGAAGAGGTGGTTTTTCTAAGTTAAATATTACAATATTTATTTTCCTCTACATAAATCAGGAGATGGTCTTTTCATGAAAGAAAGACACAATTAATAAATAAAAGGGTTTCTAAGTCACATCACTCTGAAGCCTTGATATTCGATGGAGTGGCTGCTTAAATGTCTCTACTTTCGGAGTAGTGATAGGCAGGATATAGCCCAAATAAGCGAAATTGAACTTGTGCACCAGCTCTGACTCTTAGCAACACACACTCCGCTTTTCACAAGTCACCAAGTGGACTCAGTATCATTGTCCAAGAAGAGCATTAAGCGTACATTAAGATCCTTCAAACTGTTTATCTCCAGAACCGGCACCATGATCAACATCGGCGGCATCATCTCCATCATCTTATTTTACCTCATGATCCTGGGAGTGGGGATTTGGGCGGCCAGGAAGCAGCCCGTTGGCGAAGATGACTCTGAAGACGTCATGCTGGCTGGCAGGAGCATCGGAATCTTCGTGGGCATCTTCACGATGACAGGTGTGTAATACTTTTGGCCCTGGACACATGTGAATGTTTCTACTGCCTGTTTTCCGAGTTATTGTAGGTGAAGTTATAGATAACTCGCTTTTTTGGAGACGTTTTCTCGATGGCAGGGTAACGAGAAACCTATTCGCTTTTACACGCATGTGAATACCACTGTTGCTTTTTACGTAGTTATTTTAGTAGAAGTTATAGATACTATGTTCCTTTTAAAGACTTATACACGTGCAGGGTAAGTGAGAGACTTAGCCCGTCCTGAGCAACTCCTAATATAGAACAGTCTTGCTTTAGGCCGTTTATTGTTTTTTAAGCTTTGCCTCTTTTTTATGCTGTACTGTACAATGATTTCAGTTGTATTGCCATGTAAAATGTTCGTCATTTACTTAAGAAAACAAAACTCAGAATGAGTTGACTCAGAAGACTTAAGAACGGTCGCTTCGAGAGCCTTATCACTGATATGCCACTAGTCTTTCTTATTTTCATTCTCAAAAAAAGTATCATTTCTCAGAAATTTCACAAGGTTTGAAGGCACCTCTTTAGGGAATTTTTTCCAAATGACCATCCTTGGGTCCAAGAGCAAAAGTGACGGTATTCTGCATCAGTAAGTCAATAACAATACCAACATGACGCGAAGGCTCGAATGCTCGAGTAGCGTTTGGAGTTCGGTCTTGCAGCAATGTTGTTGTGGCTGTGGGGTATCCATGCTCTGGATAGAAATGCATACTGGTATTGTTCGTATTTTCGAAGAAAATGAAACGATTCATTTCTCTCTGTTCCATAAGTAACGTCAATACTATCAGTGACGATTTAAAGTTTAGTAAAAATAGATTTTCACAAGATGAATGTGTATTTCTTCAAGTTGGTAGCTTCGGCGCCAGAAAAAATGTTGCTCGAAGAAAAATTAAGTCAGGTGATAATTTACGATTCCATGTTCATTATAGTTAGTGAAAAAGGACCAATTCCAAGTCACCTCTCGATAGTGAAATAAATTTTCCAATTGAGTCTGGCACAAGTCTGGCTTGATTCTCAGGCGTCCATAGCTCAGGAAGGAGCAGACATCAAATAATTTCATTGAAGGAAATAAATCTCATCTAGCGCAGTAACGGGCAAAGTTTGGACATTTTGTTCAAGTTTGGACCTCGTGAGACAAGGAGTGCTCAAGCAACTCACGTAGAGCGTAATGTTGTTTATGTCTGAGACGTTCTTTCAAAAATTATACGCATTTCTAGATTCAACAGAAGTTCTCTCGCTGGGAGTATCTCTTGAACGTTAGTATCTCTCTTTTTTCTGTCCATTGGGTAATATTGCAAAATACATCAGAATTTTTTCACGTGATAGCGACGTGGGTTGGCGGCGGCTACATCAACGGCACGGCAGAAGCGGTGTACGACACCGGGCTGGTCTGGTGCCAGGCGCCCTTTGGCTACGCTCTCTCTCTCGTGCTCGGTAAATTTGTATTTCATTATAGAACTAAAATTCTATTACAATTAAATCTCCAGAGCAATTTATCTTGAGTGAGCTCGAATGAATTCAGTTATGATTCTATTTAAATTCTTAACCATTGTGTTTTTTTTTGCGTTTTGAAGATTCACTTAATTGGACAGATATATTTTTGTGTCGCATATCATTTTCACAAAAGAATGACAGTTTTTGCAACAATGGTTTACCTTTCTCTGCCTTGGGCTTCAAAAGACAATTACAAAACTCTTGAGTATTGTTGTACCTGAAAAGCTTTCTGAAAAATAGAGTGTGTGTTTCAGGTGGGATTCTGTTTGCGAACAAAATGCGCACAGAGGGTTACGTCACGATGCTGGACCCCTTCCAGGACAAGTTCGGGGAGCGCATGGGGGGACTTCTGTTCCTGCCTGCTCTGTGTGGAGAGGTGTTCTGGTCTGCAGCCATCCTGGGGGCCCTGGGTGAGTAAGTCTCCATAATTATTTGGGTTCGTCGTTCCTTATTTTTTTATTTCCATAACGCGTCTGCTCAATGATCACTCCGCTGTTTTGGTGTTCCAACGCTACATAGTAGAATGGCTTAATGTTCAAAGCATTATGTATTATGTTCATCCGTCTGCTCAAAGTATTATTAAACATTTGAACCGGACGATCTGCGGACACAGCAAAAAAATATTCTGCAGTTTACCGTGCAATGCTCTCGACCTCATTAGGCCCATTAAGTTTGTGCCAACTATAGACTAATTCATACCTCAATTAAACAATCATTTGAATCGAGTTTCATTTGCTACAAGGTGGCTTTGTTTTTCCTTTTCATTTCTGGAAAATGATCCCACGTCGTCGGTGAAATTTATAAGCAAATCGAGGGTTGTACTTTTTTTAGAAACGTGTCAAACTGATCAATAAAAATATATGCTTGTAGATGGTTAAAATCATGGCCACATCGTACCTCGTTCGAGAACTAAAATGAAAGAAATGTAGGTTTTATAGCTGAAATTAGGACATCAGTCGAAAATGTGTACATTTCTCCTTCTATGCTTTCAGAAAAGAACGAAAAAGTGAGGATTTTACAATGGGGTTATAAATCTAAATGAATTTTGATGTGTTTTCCGACCACTAGGAGCAACGCTCTCAGTAATCCTGAACGTGGACATCGAGGGGGCTGTGATCCTGTCGGCCTGCATTGCAGTGGGCTACACCCTCTTCGGGGGGCTGTACGCTGTCGCCTACACCGATGTGGTGCAGCTCGGCTGCATCTTCATAGGACTGGTGAGCAGGATCGAGTAGAGATCTGGAACTGGGCCGACCAAGATAAAAATATCTGTTTCAGGAATGTTTACAGATAGCTTTTCCAGATAGGCGAAAAGTAGATCCGTTGAAGCTGTCGTTAGTTTGATAATGCAAAATGAAATACGTAGGATCTTGATATCCTTTACCTATCACGTTTTTGACAAATACGTGTTTACTCTTCACATTTAATTCTAAATTCTATCACCACGCTTAGTGTAAAGAAGTTGGTAAGAGTCTTCAGTGTTTTTATTAATGGAACTTAATATTCACAATCGAATCGAAAAACTGTGAATTCATATTTTTTCCGTATTGCACGACGATTCGTTAATTCTGTCATTGAAATGTATGTGAAAAAAGAAGCATTAGAGAGTGCGATATATTTATCGTGTGCATCGAGATCTCCTGAGTTTTTTTTGTTGAGCTCTAACGAACCAGAGAGAGCGAGTTTTGGCACGCAATAATTCGAGTTCCTCTGGAGTTCACACCGCGCTTCAGAATTACGTGACTGAAATAACGGAAGGCGAAAGCTCACTCATGGGTGTGTTTTCTGCCTCTATGGCGAAATTCTTCTTGAATGTTTGAAACTGCAGTGCTGTTTAGAGGCTAAGTTTCTGAGCGCAATCCCGTCACTCCACGATTGCAGACGTGTGAGCTAGACGCCTTCCTCTGCTTCTTGAAAGAAAAGTAGTTGCAGTTCCTCAAGACTGCACAAAATGAGCTTAGAATTGAAGGGAGCATTCGCATGTTTATTGTTTTAGTTTACATTTCGTTCGACTTTGCATGTCTTTGAAATTTTAAATTAGGGATACAATTATTGTGTGACACTACGATACTTTGTATATCGTGTATTGTGAGAATGATTGCAAAATACACTCATACTTGGAGAAATATTTTCATGACGATCAAAACACTAATTCGAGAGTTACGTTATAACTCTTAGTGAGAACTGAACTTCATATCCTTCTTAAAATGTACTGAAGCTGCAACAAATAATACATCGAAGAATATACCCATTTCATTTGAAAACTATAGAAATCTTAATCATGTTTATGAATAGTGTTTCTAGAATACTTTATGCATAACCTACTTAATGATGAAGCTTTCATTATGATGAACTATAATTTTTGAAATATTTTTAAATGAGAGTTTTAAAACGTATTTCATATGGACTATAGAGCGAGAAGATCTTTCAGTGTTCATGCGTGCGAGCACCTTACAGTTGAGTCAAAACAACCTCACTTTAGGTATAGAGTCGCGGTAGCGTCGAATAAGGGCACAGATCGTCACATTAAGCATGTCCGTGAAGTTCTGATGGTGACGTTATGACACGGAACATGAGACTCGGGGCTATTTCAACACCAACTATGATATTCTACATCTGAGCTGCGCTCATTCTATGGATGCTTCTGCATACGCCACGCCCGAGTTACTTTTGCATGAGCCTTCCCTCCTGGGACTTGTTATTCAAGGGCCCCTGAGGAGATTTTGTGCCTGTTGTTCACGTCCCGACAGCACCGAGCTCTCTGGGGGGCAGGAAGACCCAGTAACTCGTGCAGGAGGGCGAGGAGAAGGCGGCTACCCCTTGTTGAAAGAGGTTGAAATGTAGCGAACGATCTCATTACCTGAAAATCAGTTTCAGGTGCAGTATCAGGTGGATTATCATTAACAGTATTAGGTGCAATACCAGGTGAGGTATCAGTCACAATATCAGTGGGGTTTCAGGTGCAAAATCAGTCGCAGCATCAGGGGCAATATCAGGTGTAGCATCAGGTGCAGTTTCAAGTGCAGCATCACGTGCAGTTACTATGGAGAACACCGGTGTTCCCTGAACTAAGGTGGGGGAGGGGGGGCCGGTGGGGGTGCGGTGATCAGGTCTATCGACCGCCGCAGTTGCTGGGGCGCAGCCCACGCCCGCCGGGGGTCGCTGCGCTGCAACTCAGCGCGACAAGAACCATGGCAGGCGAAGTATGATATTTCCCATTTTTTAAATTCGAGTTCAATCTACGCCGGGCATTTCTTTTTGCAAAATTGATGACTTTGCAGCGTTGCGCGCATTCGTGATGTGAGTTATAGTGAGAAGTTTTGTTCAATAGTCAAGTATACATGAATTCGGGTTCTCATTGCTTTTCAATGTGTTTCTATGACCACAGGCCTTCTAATGGAAAATGGGGATCGATTCTCCAATCATCGGGTTGTTGTAGTGCAAGCAGAATGTAAGACGCATTACAATTTGGAGTCTTGATTTCTATTTTCATTTAAATAACGACCTCGATAATTCATCGTAGCGGTACTTGAGATTGAGAAGAACCACGAAAAGACTCCTGAATTGATTTTCTAACCCTCGCGACGTGACATTAATGAACCACACGACACAGAACCTCCGAACCGCAACCTCCATTCGTTGCAGTGGCTGTGCATTCCCTTCGCTTGGAACCACGAGGCCGTGGGAGACGTGATGCCTTCGAACGCTGACTGGCTCGGGTCGGTGCCCATGAGGGAGTGGGGGCTGTACACGGACTACTGCCTCCTGCTCATCTTCGGGGGCATCCCGTGGCAGGTGAGGCGTCTGCCTTACTTTAGGCCGGCGGTCGGTGACTGCATGTGGTGATGGGTGCAACCGCATGTGTGATGATGGCTACTGCAACCTGTGTGATGATGGCTACTGCAACGTGTTTGATGATGGCTACTGCAACGTGTGTGATGATGGCTACTGCAACGTGGGTGAGTGATGATGGCTACTGCAACGTGTGTGATGATGGCTACTGCAACGTGTGTGATGATGGCTACTGCAACGTGGGTGATGATGGCTACTGCAACGTGGGTGATGATGGCTATTGCAACATTTGAGATGGTAGCTACAGCAACATTTGAGATGGTAGCTACAGCAACACTTGTGATGATGGCCACTGCACCATGCACGATGATGCTACACCAACATGTATGATGATGGCTGTCGTAACATGGGTGATGATGGCTACAACAACATACATGATGATGGTTGCAGCAATCTGAAGGTGTTATGAGTCATTCTCGTACATGCACAAGCCTGCGTGTGCTCGTATATGTACTAGCGTGCGTGTATTTACTAGGAGGGCTGAGTCATGAGTTTAGCTCCTCTAGAATCTGCACTATTGCGTTATTTTTGAAGATCGCCCTACTAGTTTTTACTAACAGCCGTGCTTGTAACCAAATATTTGAGCAGCCTGCCATGGTCTGAAAATTTTTTCGTGAAATAAATTTCTCATTGAAATTGACATGTCCAAGAAAGTTCATCAATGTAAACGGGCTTCTGAGTTCAAGTAGAGAGCGATGAAGTATGCTTGACATAGCACGGAAGCGAACGACTCGGGATGCGATCATCAAGGATAGGACTCGGCACACAGCCAAAAATGGTGCCCGGTTGCGTGCAGGTGTACTTCCAGCGAGTGCTGTCCAGCAAGTCCGGCCACAAGGCGCAGCTCCTGTCCTACGTCGCGGCCTTCGGCTGCATCGTCATGGCCTTCCCGCCTATCTTCATCGGCGCCATCGCTCGGGCAACAGGTCCGTGTAGTCGAGTGACCGAGGTGCTAAATCCCGCGATTTAGGAGTTGCTGCGTAGAAACCTCAAGGCTGTCAGTTCGATATGAAAGTTAAATAGAAAAACCTGCGATGTTTAGCTTTTTCGCTTATTTTGAGCGTGTGTTTCGCATTGGTTGTGTGTGAAGTTCTGGTAATCCGAGCATCTCTTGAGTTTTGTTTGGGATTTTGTTTTATTTTTTGTTAGATGGTATTTCGAATGACGAACATGTATCTTTTCATATTTCTAGCCCCCCATTACAAAAAAAATTGACAAACGAATATCATTGCCCTATAATCTTTTATTCACATAAAAACTAAATAGATATTTTTATTAAGGAGAATCAGCTTCAGAACAATCCTTTTAGTACATTGTCATCGTTCCAAAATAATAATAACTGAAGCAGAGAACTAAGCCGAGACATTCTTCCTGTGGTAAAATGACTCCCAGAAGAGCTTAGTTTAATGCAGTAAAGTATCACGATAATATGGGGTAACTGCGATGTCACTCGAACGAATTACTCTGGCATGAACTCACGGACTGCTCGGTATCTGTCCCGCCCTTGGGCGGTCCACAGCTTGGAATGAGACGGCGTTCGAGTGCGAGTCGGAGACGCAGTGCATCACCAGCAACCACACTGCGATGATCCTGCCCATTGTGATCCAGTACCTGACGCCAAGCTACGTGTCCTTCGTGGGCCTGGGCGCGATCTCGGCCGCAGTCATGAGCTCCGCCGACTCGTCCGTGCTCTCTGCGTCTTCCATGTTCGCTAGGAACATCTGGAAGTCCATCTTCAGGCAGAATGTGAGTTATGGTTGTTATTCAATGAAGCTTGTATGGTATGCAGTGTCTGAATGTTCGTCTGCAAAGGACTATGAGTCAATTTTCACGACCGTCAATTCCCAAAGTCTGACTGAAATGTTTAGTCGTCCATGCTCGGGCAAAGCGCGGAGGCGACCTCACTTTTCTGAGGAATATAACATTCGCAACCACGAGTCTCATGTTTCGCAACCTAATGATTATGACTCCCAAATGTCATAATCATTAGGTTTCGGGGAATTTATTCTCATAAAACTCGAAAATCCCTGGCAAAAATGCGATGGAGCATAGCCTGAGGGGAAACGAGATGTAATATTTCACTGCAATTTGCAAATTTAATCTGATTCAATCAGTCTTGGCATACGACACCTTACAGTAGCATTTTTTAAATGACCTTTGCAAATACAGCTAAGCTCTGCTTGTTTCTCGGGCGAATTCTTTCCTAGAAATTTTTCATTTTTAGTCATGAATTTTTCGAGAGAGTTGAGTTGTTTCACTCTGTTTGTTGAGGGCAGTGAACTGATGATTCTGCAAATGTTGTTAACAAATATCGCTTTTTAATAATGAAGTGCAATCGATCTTCCTTTACCAAATTGGTGGCTTAGATTTACTTGAAATCAGTTAATCTTTCTTTTCTGCAAAATATCATAATAAACTAAGGATTTGTTATCTTCCGCTCTAAGTTCGCAATCTGCGCAACAGTATATATTATTTCACACCAGTCAAAATTGTACTAGTCAACTTATTGAGTAATAAAGTACGTATCCTTATCCTCAGTTCCTACTTGTCAATGCCGTTATTAAAAATGATATTGGGTAGTGTTAGACGATGCATGCTTAGCGACACCTATTTCGTGTGTACTGTCGCCGGACTGATGCTGGAGATTCTTTTTTGCACAACGAATTTCATAGACATTAGACGGGAGCTGAAAGAACCCTCTACTTCCAGTATGGCCGCTGACTTCAATTTCAGAACATGACTAGAACTTTATCATGCACAAAACATCTTACGATTGACGGCTATGGAAACGTAACACAAAAACTACATACGTATGCATAATTTGAAATGCGATGGAATTTTCCAGATATGTTAATTAAGGATCTCTAATAAATGGAAATAAGGATTTTCGGTATGACGAATTTCAATCTTCTGGATGAGCTTTCTCGGCGGTAGCGTAATTTTGCCGCTGGCACTCGGTCCGGGACTTGGGTACTCAGCAAATATTTCCAGTCACCCGTCCACAATCTCCCTTTGCTCTTATCAATTATAACTGCCTCGTGTTACGCATTTTCAAGTCTTCTGTGGATAGTGGCAGCTCAGAATTCCAGTGTGATTTCTAATTGAAAAATTCTCCCTGGGATCTTAAAGTAAAATTTCATCATGGACGAGAGTCGCAAATTGTGTGCTACGCTAAAAGAGTGATGCTTCATCTTTTTGAAGAAACGCCCTCTGATGGTGGCCTTCTGAAAAATAATGAAGAATTTTCTTCAAAATGTACATAGCATACTAATTCATTTCATAATGTTTGTTATTCACAGGCATTAAAAAGATACTGTTAATTCCAAATATTTGCAATAACTCTTCTTCCCTCACCCTAGAGTTTTTTTGCTCAGCCAAAAAAATTCCATTTCCCTAACAATTTCACACCAAATGCTATATTTTGATTGTTGCACTTGGAGTATTTCCATGTGAGCTCAATGCTTCTCTCTTATGAGCGCAGGCGAGTGAGACAGAAATTCTGTGGGTGATGAGGGTCGGCATTTTTGTGGTTGGCTTCCTCGCGACCACCTTGGCGCTCACCATTTCTTCCATCTACGGGCTGTGGTGAGTACCGTAAACGTTCTGCGCTGCAGCGGGTCTGTATACTACAAAATGTTTTAAATGTTTGCTAGCTTGTTTGGCATGATACGAGTGCATTCGCTAGAAAACCTGAGGGCTCGCTCGTTTCGTGCATCTAACTGATAGAAAAGTCCGATATTTTCCAACACTCGCTAAAAATGTAAAATAGATGCGTCACGGTTATACTGTTGGCTGGATTTAAATTCTCATGTTTCTATTCCTATTGCAACTGAAAGATTGATGAGTTTTCGATACAGGTCGACCATAATGAGACTTACATATTCAAACAATAACATACTTTAGAAACGCCTAAAAACGGCTATACATACAGTGGATGGAATAGTAGCCATTTAGGGCTGGTATTTTCAAAACAATGGAATGAGAAGGGGTTTTATGAGAATCTGTAGCAAGACTCCATGTAAGTCCTGTATTCTCGCTTTGGTATCAAAATTCAGTAATATAAGATCTGCTACTGACAAAAGTCGAACTGGAAGACTGAAATCATCTCGCAGTGAAGAATTCGTCTGTGCCTGGATAACAATGGAAGACATTTAGAAGAAATTATGGCTACGTAAAAACTCCTAAATCTCCTTTATCTTTTATGGTTTTGCGTTGTGAATGTTTAAAATGGTAAAGTGACTTTAGGGCTATCCTATTTAGCCCTAAATTAAATTTTTTTTTTACATTTGTTAACCCTCTGTCGATTCAAAGATCTCTTAAATAATCTTGCAAACGTGATGGCATTGCAGGTACCTCTCTTCCGACCTGGTATACGTGATACTATTTCCCCAACTGCTCATGGTTGTGCACTTCAAGGACCATTGTAACACGTATGGTTCGCTGGCAGCCTACATCATTGGTATATTCTTCAGGACCATGGGTGGAGAAGCCATGATTGGCATCCCTGCTGTCATCAAGTGAGAATACCGCTATAAAAGAACACAGTTTGTTGTTTGGAAGTTGATGTAGATCAGTTCTTTAGATTATAGTGGAAAGTGTGTTGTTCGGTTGCTCGGTTCATTCTTATGTCTTTCCGTCCCTACATTAGAATTACAAAAAAATATATTACTTTAAGCTTAATTTCATTCAACATATGTACATTTATATTAATGTTTTGTTGAGGGAAATAAGGTCATTATGAGTGTGAATTTAAACTTCCCCAGGGGGCTTATGAATGGAAATTTAAACTTTGGCTGGAATGTACTTTTTCTTGCGTAAACTTTTGCACTGTTACTTGTAGATGGCAGTTAAAAAAGATACCACTTGGTGACACATGAGCATAAATGATCATTAACAATTTCTTAAACTTCAAGAACAGTTAAAAAAACTTACAAGAATTACCAAGCATAAATGCTGTTTGCCTTTTGCTTTTTTTGAAGTGATTCTCAATTTTTTGCGTAAAAAATTCTACCATCAACGTGAGTGCTTAAGTTATGCATTCAATAAACATCAATATTGCTCAAGCGACATGCATGTAAGCTCGTTAGGATATTTGGAAATTATAGATTTCAAGTTTTCATTTACCTACTTTTTTCAGCCACCTGTGACTGAATTTTTTTCTGTAAAATAGGAGAATAAAGTAACATCTAGGCATCATTTCTTCATTCAGGTACCCGTGGTACGACGAGGTGACTGGCGAACAACTGTTTCCATTCCGTACCTTGAGCATGATTCTATCTGCCGTGACTTTGGTCACGGTCTCGGAGATCACCCAATACCTTTTCGACTCGGGCACCATCCACCAAAAGTGGGACTTCCTCAAATGCATCGTGAACATCCCCGAGGATGCGCAGCGCGTCGACGACCTGCACGAAGGAGACATGATGATGGCGCACACGGTGATCAAGTACAGCGCCACGGACGAGATGAACGGGCGCATAAATCCTGCGCTGAGCATCGAGCCTGAGGGCGAGGAAGAAGAGGACCCGCTGCAGGCCAAGGCGCCGACCTTCACCACACCCGCCGGCCAAGTGAAGAAGCGACTCGTCGGTGAAGTGATCTCTCCTCCTCCGGAAGTGGATCCTCCTAAAAAGCAAGGTCAGACGAAATTGTAGGTGTTCTCAGAATTTCAGGCTGCGTGGCTCAACCTGACGTTAATCGCTCGTGAAGTCGAGCACTTGCTGATTTAAAATTTCAGCCAATCAGGTCTAGTATCGATCAACTTGGTGGTATCCCAGGGCAGCAGAAAAACTAATCATATTTTCTTTGATGGGGAAATATCAAACTGGAAAAAGTTTATTCAATATTAGGAGATTTGAACGAGATAGAAACTGTTGCTTTCGTATTCATAAATGTTTAACTAAATCTTCTATCCGGCTTCCAATAGGCGGCGAGAATAGGCTGTATTGTGTACCCTATATTTCGTTTGAAGGAAATGCGAGCTTCTGTCTGTTTTGGTTCACATGGAGTTGAAAATTGACGTAGTGCGAAAATGACGGCCACACGCGCAGCACAGTGCGCTGAAAACCGAAGTAGTGTCAGTGTCAGCGGTGGATGCGGTCTGTGGAGGATGCAGCATGAGCACGACAGGAGTCCGGACTGAAGAGTCCCACATTCTTCAAAATTGAATACACAAATCGATTTTTTGGGCCTACAACTTATTCTACAAAAAATGAATTTTACGAAGGAGTGCATCTTAAGTTGAATAACATATATATCTCGTCTTGAGAGAGTAAACGTCAGGTGTGTCTCCCGTTCACCATCTAACGCAGAAGGGATGCAAACGCACCAAGTTCGACGACCCCCAGAATGAAGTTCTCCACTCTGCTTTGAGCTGCGCAATGGGGCTGCCAAGTCTGCTCAAAAAGCCATCAGGAACTGCTGCTATAAATTAATTACTGTGGACAACCTTCGTTAGGAACCCTGGTCTCGAACTGAAGTCGCGAACTGCTGTCAGGAACTGCTGTCAGGAACTGTAGTCAGGAACTGGTGTCAGGAACTGCAGTCAGGAACTGCTGTCAGGAACTGCTACCATGAGCTGTGGTCAGAAATGGGTATCAGGAACCGTTGTGAGAGGCGCTCTGGAAGCGCTCGTGTAAATACTACAACTTGTCTAGCAGCTGTGGCCCTCATTCATTTGAAGCGTTGTAAATAGTAAGAGTAGGACCAATATTATACTCCCTCTCATTAGTTCATATCTGAGCATTTCAATACAGAGGCCTCTCCTGACTCCTACATATATATTTTTGCATAGTTTATTGTGTAAAGAATATTTTAGAGTATTGTTTGTTTTGTATGAACTATTTATTTTTGTAGTACTACCTAAGGCATTTCTATAGAGCCACTCATAGGAATGACCGCAGATGTCAGTATGGTTTGGTTGGGTCGTGGAGACAGGTGCGCAAAAGATTGCGCTCAACGACCAAACCGTGTTCCGGCTTGCGCAGCAGATCCATGCCGTCGGGGCACAACTTGATGCAAAAGCAGCAGAACTTGGGGCTCTTGGTCTCGTTTTAAAATCTACATTAATTTACCTTGATGTTAGGTTTCGAATGCTGAAACTCATTTTCAAACATGCAAGATGACGCTGAAGGCCGTAAATATTCATTTGATACTCTTGTTCTGCGAAGTTCTCATCTACAATGAATGACTACCCGAAGCTCAAAATATCGGTTACAGTCTAATACTTCTTACCAAAAACTTCGGATACTCTCCATTTTCTTCCCATTAATTGTCCCAATCAATCTCTTCCTCCTTCTTATCTATTGTAGTAGGAGATAAAAGCTAGAGGCATTGAGACTGGAGGACTGCCGCTGATGAGTTCTAGACAACTGCTCGGCTTCTTGCACCGTAACATATTGAATATTTAATTGTCTAAGCTGCTGCATCGGCAGCTGACTAGATGAGAGTGTTCCTTGACTGCAGATGGTCTTTCCTCAGAAACTACCACTGATTTTGTGTGCTGTTGTACTGTTGTTACCTGTTAAATTGTTTGTCATGTGTCATTATCAAATGTGTCAGGGACTTCTAATGAAACCGATCTCAATGTGTGACTTCTGTGTGCTAGGATTACCAATGTTCACAGTATCGTATCCATTGTTCACTGTGACATGAGAATGATTTTACTCTTAGGCTTGCGTGCTGGAGCTCGAAGGAGGTTTAATTGAAAATATTTAAAGTTTCTCCAATTTGAGGTTAAGTATTATTGTACGAATCCAGACTGGAATACTTCCTGCTCTAGTTTTGACGCAAAATTTTTAAGAGAAGAATTATTGTCCAGGAATGCATGTCTTACTGAAGGGAAAGTAAAAACAAGTGGCTTTGAAAAAACTGGTAGACAAATAAAACGAAGGAGAAAATCGGTTCTATTAAAACCCGTCGAAGTGAAAAACCAACTCCAAAATAGAAGAATTTGTCAGAGATTGCCCAATAACCAGCGATGTTTCTCGTAATTGGCTGAAATTTGTAGCATTGTTTTAGAAGCACAGTATTGAAGACAATGATTCTAACGAAAGGGTAGAGGAAAATGAGTGCTCAGCTATATACAACGAAGCTGCAGCAGCACCCTCTTCTCTGCTATACCTTCGATGACCGAGTAAAAAATCAGTAAAAAATCTTTGGTTGCACTGCTTTAATTTTCACTTCGACTTCGGGTTTTGAACTTTCCTGATTTTTGGAAACAGAGGCTATGTATTTTCATTCTTTCTGTACTCCGGCTTCATTGCTACTTTCCCCGTCCGTCACCGTGTGTGTTAGGTTTTCGCTCGGGCGGGTCTTAAAAACTAAGTATTTTCGCTACAGAACTCTTTGAAGGTATTTTGAACATAGGGGTTTTTTCAAGTTCATAATCGAATATTTTTTTTGAGGGAAAACTTATAAGGCCTAACTTAAAATTGAAATTTGCCTTTTGTTTCAATATAGCGGCGGACGTCATCTGTAAAGCACCCCGTTGAGGACCTTAATAACCTGAATGATTTTGAACAACGGATTAAGTGAACTTGCGAAGAATGAATGTAAAATTCTTAATTTCGGAACCCTTTAACATCTTCGCAATCATAACCCAATAGTTCACAGTCTTTCTAGAGAGTTATAAGTTTCCAAATTCGCAATGCATTTAACCTGCCCTTCAAAAGTATTCTACTCTTTGTCTCTGATGTTTCGATTGGTTTGGTTGAAATTCAACAGTATTAGGAATGCAGCTCCTTCTTCTCGCGAACACCGATTGATAAGTTGACCGACACATTCTTCACCTAGATGGGAAAGGATGATTACTAGTGCAGGCCAAACTCTTTCAGAGGTACAAGTCTCCCAGACTTCTTGCTCCTATTCTCCTGAGCAAGGGTTTCCATTCAGGTAATAAGTGATTTCGCGGCATAGTTTCCCATTGAAATTCCGAAAATTTCAAGTAAAATAATCGTCTAAATCTTGAGCCTAACAATGCGGGACCTGGGTACCAGTACAAACCGAGAGGTTGATGAGGAGGCAAAGATTCCTTGGAGGAATCGATGAGCTAAAATATTTACGGTAGGGCTCCTTGCCTTAGTGAACTCAAGCTAGACGCAAAACTGCTATGCCTACTGAGACATGCGTCTGACTCGGCAAGAAATTGAGGTCTTGCTCATTAAAACTATACTTCATTACTGATTTACTAGTGGAGCATTTCCATATGAAATGCCTAGTTTCACTAGCACTTTTTTTGTTTTCACATTCGTAATGGATTTTCGAATAACACATAATAGAGGCGCATCTGGATAAGCTTCAAAGTTGCTCAAAGATTGTCAATCGCCTATGAATTAAATCAATGCACCTGCGCGGGGTCCGATGAAAAAGAAACTAAATCGGCCTAAAGAATTAAGAATTGCCAGACTACTCACAAATATTCTACGTAGAAACTTTAGTTCGAAGCCTCGGCACCTCAAGTATGCGCACGACGTGAAGCAGAGAATACTTTCCTTGTCTGACTGTTCAATTTCATCAGCAGCCAATGCGTTAATCAATCCCGAAAAATTCAGTCGGCCTTTACGGGTATCTAGTAGCATTTTAATGAATTCCATCACCGATAATAGGGAAATGATCGAAATTTAACGCGAATGAAGCTCTGAGGACGATTTGAAAAGGTTCAATTTCTTCAAAACTTATTCCAGCTACGCCAGTTACCTTTACGAGAGTTTGGTTAGGACAGCGTCATGGCTTAGGGGCTCCGTAGCGCGATGGGCAGCGCGTTCAGTTTCAAGCGAGGAGATCGCAGACTCTACTTCCGGCAGATTTTAATTGAGTCATGGAGTTTGGCAACGGAAGCTTAAGCCTCACATTCCTAACAACACTTCGGTCGCTATTTATAAAATATTGAAAAACCAATTTGTTGTGCCGTGTGTCATCTCTTTTGGAATAAAGTTTATTTCCTTTTCTTTGGGGTAGTAGTGCAGCAAATTCGCAGACTGCTACCGAGCTGAAGAGGTGACGTAGGTGGAAGCATAAGCTGAACGGCTAAAATGCATAAATGCAAAACCAACGCAAAATACAATCGTAGTACTTCATCAGTGAATCGGACACATTTCACTAGGTCAGCATGTGTTTTCTTAATGGGTTCTCTTAATCTAGGTAAGCCGTTGTTCATGTAGTGTACTCCTAGCACTAGAATGGTGTGAGAGGCTGTTGTGCGTGAAAGACTGTGCTTCTGCTTGAATATTGTCATGATTGGTTGCCGTAGCCGCTAGCTCCGCTGCCCTGTGTGGTGTGGTCCAGGCTGAAAGTGTACGTGTTAGAGTAGGTGTTGTGTGGTGTGGTGGTCAGGGCTGGAATGTGTAGGTGTTGTTGTTGGTAGTCTTGATGCTGTAGTGCCTAAAATATAGACGAACTTTTAGTGTTCTAGCTCTAAAGCAACACCCGTTTTAAATAAGCTATTCACTTGAATTGGATTATAGAATTCGTTGGGACAAAAAGAAAAGTGGTATTAGATGTCTATATTTTTGCATCATGAAGTACTTATGGGCATCCCGTTATTCATCATAAAAAATCCCTTTTGACAACTCTTACCATGCGAAATATCGTATAGTGATAACACTAGGTTAGTAAGATCTAGTATTACTACCATAACTGAAACATTTCATATCTAAATGATTAGAGATTATAAATTACAATAGAAAAAAATTAATTGGAAGAGACCTTGGAGAAAATTAACACTTTTAACGTTCGATGTTCTTCATGCTCTGTATGACGAATTCCTTAGTCATAATTTCTTTATTGCTATAGAGGCCTTTCAAAGCAAATGTTATACAAAAGCAGTAATAAATTTGGACACCCGGGTATATAAGTGGGGATTAAAATTAAATCGAAAATCTTCTGCCATTATTCGCAAAAACTCGACCGTAACGGTTATTTTGCAGAATGAATATAAATAAGAGCTGAATGCCCTTTGAGAAAAGCATAAATTTATGTTCCGCTATCGAACACAATGAGACATTTTCCTCTGAATGGCGTCGATAACAATTATGCGTGTTCTCTTCCCATCTGTAGCTCATGGAAGGGCAAAGTGTTCTAGTTGTTGTAACGCAGGTTTCACTCGCTTCATCAGTCATGAGAAGCTTCTAGCGTGTATCATGTAATAAATAGATATAGAATTGCAATATAAGAATAAATTAGAGCTCCATAAGCTAGAGATACCCTGATGTCGTCCCACATCCTTATTTCCTGAATGAACCCACGCCGTGTTCAGTTGGTTCCCATTAACTTGTATTAATGGACGACGCTTCGACAAGGGCTCGCTGTGTTGCCGGTAGCTTACCTCGGTTTGGACAGCGACAAACTTTGTCAAGCAAGATGGCTGTTCGTCACTTGACCGTTGTCTTGACCAACCGTTACTAATTTAAGATCCTGGTAGACTCATCCTTTGCATAGCAACCACACTTCCCCCCCCCTCTCCCCCCCCGGTCTCTATTTCAACTTGTTCGAATGTTATTCATTCCACCCATAAACCTCCAGTTATCGTTGGCTTAGTGTGAGTGTCGAACGTTGTAGTGTTACTGTGTTAGGAGGTAAATAATATACGCATATGTTACAAAGTGAGGTGAATTCCTTAAGAAGAGCTTTAACAACTCCAGATTCTCTTTATCCCTAATTATTTTACATTCGGAAAATCACGGACCTTACTTCAGCTTAGTTACTAAAGAGATTCTTCAATATTTTAGCCCAAACCGATTCTGGTCTTCCATTCTTGGACTGCTCTATCATAACGACAATGCTATTGAATTTCCCAATTGTATTTTAGTTGCTTCGAAAGAAACTCCATTACCAAACTTGTCAAAGCTGTCGAATTCATGAGGCTTTTAAAAAAACATGTGAACGTAATTTCGACTTTCAGCTAAAAAATGGAAAACCTGAACAGTGTTGTTAAATCTTTTCGAAAAGCTGTGTTTCTCTCTTCCTAGATCGTATACTGTAATACTCGTTTTGCGACTATACCTTCATTGACTATTGTTGTTACAAAGTTTTAATCTCAAATTAAGTGAGAATACCATGTTGTTGAGGGAGATGATAAGTCCCAGTACCATATAGAGTTTATCTGTAGCTGGTAAATTTATTGATCGTTCACTGATTAAATTTGATTAGGTAGTCTTATAATATTCGTGAAGTTAGAAAATGTAGCGGCTTCGTTGCACTTGTGTGTCTGTTGAAAATGTGGCGTCCGTTGGCCCTAGTTTATGAAAGTCTTGGTCTCGTTAATGAAAGCTCCCAGGGCAACCGTGGTGCGAGACTTGCCCTAGACATAATATTTAGCGATGAGGTCTCGCAAAAAAGGTATTATAATTTCCCTTGTTGACGTATGGTGGATAATTTTATTAAAGAAGGTCTTTCTAAACAGTTTTTATTTATTATAAGAGACAATTTCAGAGACAACGAAGACTATGTAATTTAACAGATTTCCACTCTTTGAGACTACGAACATACTTTCTTAACTACGAAAAAAGTGCATTATTTGTTAATGTATTTGTTGTTTTCGTTGAAATTAGATGTTTGATGCCATCAAAAACGTTTGTCTGGTATTATTTGTCTCCGCTTTCACAATAGAAATCTGAGAAAGAATGCAATGAATAGAACCACATAAAAACTCATTTTTAGGACAAATTCTTCGTTTGTAGCCGAACTATTTTTATATAAACACGTTGGTCGCGATCTGCGCTATATGTGTACGCGCATAATTTTTCAAAACCGGGACGTGTACATATATGATATACACCGAAAAACATACTTTCTTAACACGCATATTTCCGCTTCAAATCGACAAATGCAATGACATAACACACTGAACCTGTAAGTTAAAGGCATGAACCGGTCGCGAGCACTGTCAACCTACCGCACCGCAATCGCTGCCAACGTGTTAATAACACAGAAATTGTTATCCATGTATTTTCTGATCGTTTCGACAGTGTCCAGCAGGAAATATTATGTCATGTGTGAGATTCTCAAGCTTCTCTTTGGTAAAACTAGCAGTCCGTGCGACCTCACTTGATAATATTGAACTCAAACGAAACATTGTCTAACGTCCACTCTGACTGTTCTGCTGTGAAGAGATGTTAATATATTGCAACCTGGGATATAAGACATTTTATTGAATCCTCGTCAACTTGACTCACCCATCCAAATTTTTCTTGTGAACGATGTTCTGCTAAATTTGACGTATTTTTATTATCTTAGCATTAATTTTCTTTCGAGAACTTCTTTCATTAATGTCTATGAACGGGGAAAACGGTAGCAGGTAACGTGGTTATTTTCTTCACACTTTTGATCTAAATTCATGGAAAACTTGAGCTGATCCAGGTTTGGAGGATTAATAGTTTTCAGGCAACCCAATGACCGGAATTTTAACATGGTGCCATTTTAGCCAACAATCACTGACCGTAGGCACACTTGAGTAGGCTTTAGCACCGTCGCAGACACCTGCGTTGAAGGGGAAATCTTCGAAGTAGAAAAGGTGGAAGATGACAAAATTCTAAATTTTAAATTCTGAACTGAAACGATCTGCTTGTTTGTTGTATTAACAGCTGGAAATGGGCGTTTTCTTAACTAGTTGATGTGAGACACAACTTTTTAGGTTTTCTAATTTCATTCGCACAGGTGCTTGAGAAAATTGGGTGGATGGACGTGTTGGATAGGAACCAAAATATGTACAAGAGAATGAAATCTTGGCAAACTGAAAAGGATTTCTGATTTGAAGCCAATATGATAAGAAATTCAGTGATCATATCGAAAAACAGAATTAAACTGAAGTTTCATTATATTTTCATAAAATTTTTTTTTATGTAAGCGCAACATTTAGTCCTAATACTCAATAAGCGAGTTACAGGGGACAATACATACTAGCACAACGGCCTTCAGTGTGTGCCGACGCACTTAGCTTATAACAACACTCTGGCTCGACCTCACCTCTGCTAGGCTAATAAGGTGTGGCACTCTTGTTCTGTTATAGGGTGTAGAAGCTCCAGTGAATCAGCAGGGCGTGTCACAAGAATGGTACCAGGCCTGCTAATAGGATCGTATACAATAAGGATAATCTGAGGCGGTTGGAAGCAACGCTGTTTTGTAGACAAACATGGGCTGGTAAGTACGGTGCAAACGTATGCAATTCAGGCGTAACTTGGGGCTAAATTGGTTCAAACAATTTGGTGTGGCCAGAAATCCCGACACGAAACTTTTCAGTATCGCTAAAAATTTGAGCCGCATGAGAAGCATAATCTCTAATCAGGGATGCTGATGCTGGGATCGTTGGCTTCGATTTATTTTGATCTCGCGGTTGACTCCAATTTAATTAATAGGAGTTGAATCCTGCATCAGAGCAGCCTGATCAGAAGTATAAGTACAGGAAAACCGGACGAGAATTTAGCGCCATAGTCATGTTCGATGGTCTCAGGACTGAGAGCTTTGAGCTCCAGTCGAAAATGCGAGCGCCTCTGCCAAACAGACATTTGTTACACCCGTCATAAGATGGCGATTGATAAAAATGGAGTTGTAGAAATTCGTGACGAGGCCTAACAGGCATTATATGCTAGCTTAAATTCGATCTTTATTTCTGTCTCATAATCTCTTTCCTCAGAAGAGCGAGGCAATCCAAGTATCCATTGCCAAAACTCGAACCGAACACGGAAGTCACGGCCTTAACTGGTCTGCAGTTAACCATTATTCTGCCTTGATTAAATGAAACCTCCTCTTTGTGTCGATGGTTTTTTTAAAACGCAAGATATCATTAGTGAGAGATCAGTCAGGTCGATGATGTAGAGTATGTTAGAGGGATAACTGCACGTGAATTTGGTAGCAGGATTAGTTGTACACGAGGTACAGGCGTGAAAAGACGTCTAACACCAACTCTCAATATATATATATGTAGAATACGAGCACAGTTTTCTGTTAAGATCTTCTAGCTACTCCCATTTCTTCTTTTATAATGCTCGTATATTCATGAAGAGTGTGTATTGACAGCACTTGTGAATTTAGTCATTGATTTGATGATTGTTCCCATCGTCTGTGTTGTTGCTGGGAGGGTCATTCGAATCAGGGATCATCTTGCGTTGGCGCTTGGCCTCTCTAGAGCAGCACGAAACCTTAATTCAGTTAATCAATCTTTTGACGAAAATTTGAATAAACATCCCGAGTGAGCTTGGCGTATTTAATAACCTGTCTGCTGCTTTGTGGCAGTGATCTTCACTATGTAAAATTTGCTCTTATAGGCATAGAAGGGCTAAGTGAGCCAATGCAGACTGAGTTCAGTAACTTTGCAACTCACCTCGAGAATGGAGTAACTTTTTCAAATATGATCTTCATTTTGTGAAATATTTGGAATACCTTAAAAAAACTTAGCGAATAATGAATGATACTTTTATATTGCCTATGAATTTGTATTCAAAGCTGGGAAAAAATACATGTTCTTAGCAGAAATAACTAATTTATCAATAATGGAGAGAGGGTATTAAAAAAAACGTCAGGTTATTGTAATATTTAATGACATGATTTGCACTCCTTCATTACTGCTCTCAAAAATGCTATTGCAGTGCAGTAAACCAAGTACATAGAATCGAGGAAAATTTTCCTTATGATATGTAGGAGGATTAAAAAAGCCACACTTAACCTCGACTTCTAACGCATCTCTCAACAAGGGTGCAAAGAAAATACTGGCGGAGGAAGGCCAGAGTGTTCCGTGCCTCCAGCGAAATTATATTTACAAGTCAAAAAGGAGGTGAACCATGGACCCGAAAATTGGGGAACGTGATACTGTGACGTTGAGCATTGCATGGACCCCTACGGCCTCTGTGACACAGTTTTTACAGCAATTAAAATGAAAACTTGCGAGTTTTTCATATTTCACTTTGAAAAAACGTGAATATAATAAAAGAGAATGCTAATACAAGATTTGTATGAATTTTTCTGTGTTTGAGTGACGGATTGCACAGATGAAATAGCGTTACACTGAGAAGATGGGGAATTTAGAATATAAGCGATTTGAAGCTTATTATGAACAGAGTCGATTAACACTGGCCAAATATTGGTTCAAAAACTTTGCAGTAGGCTGGGCATTCATATTATGTACAGGCAAATGAGGAAAACACATTAACCATTGAGAGAGACAGTACATGAACCGGAGAGGTGGTGTGAGGTGAAATACATACAATTCCGTGAAGAACGTCTCATAGGTAGAATAACAAATACTTAACAACATTTACATAAATCATTATATGTAACCTTAGTATCCTTCTATGATAAATTCTTCGAAATTCGGGATCGAAAGCTAAATTCTCAGTTTATTTTAAAACATAGTTTTAGTGATAGCATAAGAGATATTTTGTGATATTGTATTCTTTTTTGGTCAGCTTAGAAGCGGGACCAGTTGCAGAAGACTTCATTCAGAAAAAGAATGTCTAGATCTTCCACATCCTGGTCTAATTTCTACACAGAATACTACAATTTGCAAACATTAGTCGTTCGAGCGTCAGTGCTTTGCCTCGATTGTCGACGGACTTGATCATTGGAATAACAGGCCTGCAGTCCACAGCCCAAGTCGGCTTCTATCTAAAGGATTTGGCATTTATAGGGAAAGTTTACTCAATTCGCGATCTTGAGGAATACCTGAACTGTCGGCCATAAGGGTCAACATTACTTAATGCTAAAGCTTTATCATCGATAAACAGTCAAACAACTGGCAAAGTTGAATTGTTGCCCTCTCTGACAATTACTTCGCACTCTCTGACAATTACTTCGCCCTCTCTGACAATTACTTCGCCCTCTCTGACAATTACTTCGCCCTCTCTGACAATTAATTCCTTATTAAAAAGCTTCCACAAGGAAGAGGATCAGATGCAGAACACCGGGCGTTGCCGACCTGTAAATTTGGTAGGGAAAAACCACAGTTATGTCTTCAAAAACAACTAATAACAATATCACTGAAGGACAAACTGCACGCATGTTTCGTCAATTGCCATACTCATGAAACGGTTCAACACAGGAGAGATACTCGAAATACATTTAGGTACATGAAATACTTCTAGGTACTTTAACTACTTTCGGACCCGAGGAATGTATTTTAGATATTCGAGACAATTTCAAATATTGAAATACTTTTACATACTTGGACTCTCTTTGTTCTTGAATACAAGAAACACATTTCAGTTCTTGAAATACTTTTGGTAACTTGAAATACTTTGCTCTTACATTATTTAGCGCGACCTGGGGTGCCCTTATCTCACGCGGGGCAGACTCGCTACACCGGTCTGACGTCCTGCGCCTGCGACTTGGAGCACTGCCGAGTCAGTAACAACAGAACAGAAATTTACTAAAAAACAAAAAACTTAACAGAAATATTGAACTTTATTTGGTTCTATTTTCTCCAGCCCATCATTTTTTTGAACTTTCCTTTTATGTGATCCATCATGCCGCCACCATATCCTTCGTCGTATTCGTAGTCATATTCGTACTCATAATCATCGTATCCACCACCACCTCCACCGTATCCTCCACCACCACCTCCTCCACCATATCCTCCACCACCACCACCACCACCTCCTTTTCCCTTACCACCA
>VOMN01034280.1:0-10930 GCA_014899125.1 Orchestia grillus | reverse complement strand
TCGATTCTGACATTGCCCTGGATTGGGGGGCCGCAGAAGCGAGATTCAGAGGTGAGATTCATGTTGGTATTATTGTAAAAATATTTTTCTAAGTTGCCAAAAATAATTTTTGAAAGATTTCAAAGTAAAGAGAAAGATATTCAAGGCATTTACACACAACCACAATGTAATGATACAAAATTTATAGAAATTAGGGCCACATTTTCATAAGATCCACCAATTGAAAGTTTAACATTCCTGTATGTCAAATTTTTAAACAAACCTGTCCTAACCAACCTAATGTAACTCTAGTGTAACCTAACTTAGCGTAACTCTAACGTAACTGTGAGGAAGCACATGAGCAAAAGACTACTAAAACTAATTTTTAATTTTGTTTCCATCTTGTTAAACTTTAGAAGATAAATTTCTGCCACTCAGAAACAGAGGCAATATCCAATGATACTACTATGAAGGCTGTACAATGAACCAGATGCCATGTGCAGGATGCTGACTTGAGGTAATTATTGACCAAACCTATCATAACCTGAGAGTTTAATATTTATTTCAAGTTTATATATTGCACAGAACTTTTTATTTATAGTACACCCTTCAATTTAATACCATAGAATACTACTTTTTTTGAAATGTGAAATTTTATTTCCAAAAGGCTTCAAAGCATAGGCATAGTTGTATAAAAAAAATTCAAAGCATGCACATACCAATAGAATGTAATAATACAAAGTCTACAGAAATTAAGGCCACATTTTTATAAGTTCTGCTGAAAGTTATGTTCTATCCAATTCACAAAGCAAACTTATCCTAATCAACCTAACCTTACCTAACTATACCTAATCCAACATAAATCTAACATAACCAGGAAGAACCACAGGTGTATGGGACAGGTTTTACAATAAAAGTTTAGTTTTATCAATATTTTTATGTAGTAAACCTTTTCAAAATAGATTTCCACAATTCAAAACCAACCCTAGTCAATGATATCAAAATCAAAGTATGATGGAAAGGATGCCCTTTGCATTATGCCAATTTAGAAAAATATTAAATCGACTCCCATTATTTGATTTTTTCTATCAAATGGATTTTTTTAATATATGGTGCACTAAAATAACTTAATGTAACAAAGCATTTTGTTTGCATCACTTTAATTGATTTCTCAATAGAGAATGATATTTAATAAAATGTAATATTTTAAATCTTTCAATCAACTAATAATCCTCCAATTTTTTATTAGAACAGTGAGATTAGTTGTAGTTAATACAATTTAACATGAAGAATAAAGTGAAAGGAGTAAATTTCGAAGAAATAGAAGAAAAAAATTTAGTGCTTCTTTATTCTCAGAAATTGTTAGTGTGTAAGGTTTCATTATTATTTCACTTTGAATAAGCTTTCAATAATTCCAAGAATAAAAAATTCATATAATAGTTTGCTTTTCCATTGAAAGTCCATATTTATTGACATGCCTTATTATTGTAGGTGCCAAAATGTTACGAGTTATTGTAAGTCACACCACAACAACTTTACAGTGCAGTCACTGATGGCTGACCCATTCAGCATGTGGGCAAAATTAGAAATCAACGTTCTAGAAATCTGAGACAGAGCAAACAGATGAACAACCAGAGCTGGGCAGCGCTACCTATGGTATTCCTACGGGCAGAGCGGCCGCTACATTTCATGAAATGTAGCGGCCGCTACAAATCAAAGTAGCGCTGCCCACCTCTGTGAACAACCTTGTTTTTAATATCATGTGAAGCACTGTTGGCACCTCTGCATTACTGGCAATGTTGCACTACGTCAGACAACCACAGATGGTGCCGCCTATCCTAATTGTACATTTCTTAGCATGCAGGAGCAAAACTAATTTTTCCTTTTGTAGTGCACTGTAACCACTGTTTGTAGTGCATACGTGTTTGCACTACGGTGGTCAAATTTGGAAATGTTGTAGAGCAGATACGTTGAAACATTTTTGAACAAAAAGAACTGCTTCTGCAAACTTGTGCAAGATTTCACAGGAAGGTCCCCTTAAGCCCTTGAGGAAGCACTAAAGCAGGAGACAGGCTATACAGTATAAAATAACTTTTCACAATTATTATTCCTAATCATAATTCTTTGAAAATAGGTTTCCCTTGCTTAGAAAAAATTCCTACCCAATGACATTTAAATGAAAGCTGTGCAATGAATTTGCACTTCTGTCCAGTTGGTCGCAGTAAAGCAATTTTAAGTAAATATTGACAGACCATTGATAGGGTTTTGTTATGTCACTGCATTAATTGCCTAGATCATTGTTTAATAATTGTACAATTGAAACATAATATATTTGAATGTTTTGGTATTATGTGGTAGATATTCTAGCTACTGTAATGTGTTACCGAAAAATGAAATAATTGTAAAAGCCATAAATATTTCTAAAATTAAAAAAAAAAATTTTTAATAAGCTCATATTTGTTGCTGCATTGTCACATACCAGTATATTGCTGACTAATTTTTATATTTTAAATTGTTCAATTATGGTATCGATTGAAATTTGCTAGCATTAACTACAGTTGTCTAAATTTCACAAAGAAATGTGCTTATCAGTATGTTCTGATTTTGTCTTTTTATTACTAAACATGACAATATTAAAATTTCATTAGATATGACTGCAAGGCAGATTATGAACTGGTGACCAAGTGGAGAAGTTGTTGGGCTACTGGCGAATGTAGCATAACGTTGGTCAAGGTAGGCTCAGATTTTACCTTCAGTAGACAGTTTACTGGTTGAAGCTAAAAACCCTTGGTAAATTATTAAATTAATAGTGAGGTTAATATTTACTTTAATGCAGCCAACTGCACAGAGCATCTTATTCATTATACAGCCTTTATTTTTGTGTTATTAGAGAAAACTTTTTTCATGAGTTGTGGGAAGCTATTTTTAAAAGCATCAAAGCATAGAAAAAGTAATACAGAAAAATGTCCAAGGGCTGTGATTGTAATACAATGCAATGATGCAAACTACTGAAGTTGTCACTGGAGTTCACTCACTGGACATCCATAACCTAAACATAGGTAGTAGTACAATGCTTGTATTACAGGTTTCTATTGTGTCAGTATAGCAACTAAATCTTAGACTAAATGACTCCAGTTAGATACCAAGGCTTCTTCTCCAACCAACAACTCATATCCAGTCTTGTAACTCTTTTATCAGTGACACATTGTCCACATGGTACAAAAACACCTCCGATCTCAATCTTTATTTAATACAAATACCTATACTTAGGGTTAGTTCAGGTTAGTTGGTTTAGCCTTTGAGGCCACCTAACACCAACAGTCAACAAAAATGATTGCCCTCCAACAAAAATCAGTATTCTTCATTTGACCACTGTTACTTCTGCAGACCAGGTTGTACCACTGATGGGTGTGCTAAGCCCAGTACATCTGATTACTTGGCTTCAAGCTAAAGTCAAGAAAACTAGCAATGCTCCTCAAGTTGTCTGATCACAAATCGTTGTTCAGTGGTGGTCTTCCATCCAACCCAGGATAATTGCACCACTAAAAGTAATCCATGCCAGATTTTCTTTTGATTAATTCAACTCCTCATTGTGGAGGTCAAACTCATACTGACTAATCTGTTGTTCAGAGGAGATGGGTACAACTTCAAATAGAAGACCAGTGGAGACAGATGAAATGCTGCTTCAGTCACAATCAATATTAATTAACACTTCATTAAATTTTCCTTTACTTCCCTTCTTATAACTAAGACTGCATTTTATTTTTGAAAATCTAAACAGAAAAGAACAATTATTAGTGCTTAATGTTATTTAGATCTCATTACAATGTTTGAGCAGCATTTGACAAGTCATCACTACTGTTCTATAGAGGTTATGTTCTAAATTATGATCAAATTAATTAAACTAACCTAACTTAACACAACATATCCAGGTGAAAGCACAAAAGTGTAAGAAGCGTAGGAGGGCAGGGTACAGGTTCTACTTTGTAAACTTATTTAAATTGTTTACCCATCTGAACCATATAGAAAAGAGGTTTCTAAAGCTCAAAAGAAAGTTCTATTGAATGATGGGAACTAAAATGAAGGTTGTCTGATAAATAGGGTGCTCTGTGCAGTTGGCCGTAATAATGTAACCATTAATCTAATGCTGATATTTTTCTATGGTATCATCTAAGGCTGGAAAAAACTATGTCTATCTTCTCTTTGTTCATTTACATTTTATCTTGAAGCCTAAATCCTAAATTGGTCATTTTAGTAATTGTTATAAAATCAATACTTTAATTAAAAATAAATTTTGATTAAAAGATTATATCCTTGAAATACCCTAATTCAGAAGCTTCCATGATTATAAATCATGTATCATAATTCTGCTTGCATGAAACCTTGATATTGTATTAAAATCTAGAATAAGAGGTAGCCTTATTTCTGAAACATATTGAAAACACAATTAATACCTCCATTTTTACTGTATGATATACATATTACTTATTTTGGGTAACCAATATTCTGCATAAAAACTGATGTAAATTTATAATATTTCAGATGCTGATGTCGACAAGAGACCTCTCTGCAAGTATGGTGTGCTGTGCTACCGTAAAAACCCAGACCACAAGGCCAATTTTAGACACCCTTCAGAAGCAACTCCCTCAAATGATACCAGCAATACAAACAAAGGAGATGCTAACAATGCATCGACAAGCTGCTCTACAGTGTTGCCAGAAAAATCATCTTCACCACTTAAGAGAACATTGGGTAAAAATGCAAGTAAGTAATTGAACACCTTTGTGCATGACCATGGCTGTAGCAATTCTGACATGTCAATAGTGTAATCATAAAGCGTGCATAAAGATGTTGAAGTAGAATTTCATACATGATTTGAGCTTGGAATTTTTGCATATGTATAATTTTATTTCAACATCTGATACAAATTTTTATTGATCAACAGATATTAAAATATTGAATAATTGCCAACTGACTTGTGAGCATAAAGTTTGAGTTGCTAATTACATTGAATGTGGTTTAAATTTCAAATTATATCAATTTAAGTTTTGTTACCACACTGTTGGACATCATTAATTCATATTTCATAAATTTACAAATGAATCATCTAGCTACCAGTTGCTATGGCTGCAATTTCTCTAGGAAGCTGATGTTTTTCTGTACCCCGTCTAACACAATGTATAAATCTGTTCACTATTTGTGTGTAGGTGATGTGCAGATTTTCTTTTGTAAATTAATTATTAATTGAAATTGGAAAACTTTTTATTAAAAATTTACCCCTCAGGGGGCATAGGATAGGCCATAGGCAATAGAGGTAGGTTAGTTAGGTTTATCTAACCTATGCTATGGGGACTAGCACCCCCAGGGGAGCACTGTTAGGCTACCTCATTTTAGACAGGCCTTCGGGACTCTTATCTTTCATGCCTACTTGCTTTTTTCCATTTTCATTTCTTCTTTGCTATTTCTTATTTGTCTTTTCTTCCTTTTCCTTCTTAACTTGCTGTTTCTATGCACAGGGGATTTTGTGTGGGAACGCACCTTGTACATACATTTCTCGTTCTCCTACGTCCATACTAAATGGTCCTTACTCTTTCGGTGCAAGATAGTCTGAATTGCTGCTCTCACCACCACCACTACTACTATTAAAAATTTAGAGCAATTTTGTTCATGGAAGATATTTATATATAACCTTTGTGACCTATCCGGCAGCTTTTGCTGCCATATACAAAAGTGTTGTTCAAAAAAGTGAAAAAATTGATAAGGGGAGAACAAAAAATTGTCCCTTATATTCAGTAGCAGAGACATTACATTCCACACAGTACATGCAGTTTTTATCAAGCTCTAATACCTCCAAAAAATAGTCACTCTGAGGCCTCCATGAGCGCAGCTAGGGCAACTCTTGTGGGCTGACAACTGCATCATTTCTGAAAACCAGTTCTACCTGCTGTTATTTCTGAAGAGAGTCAACAACCTACTTGTAGTTAGAATTTTTCCTTGACATGATGTTAGTCTCGGTTCTTCCAGGTGAGGATGGCCCACCTCTTAAGAAGAATAAATCTAGCAAGGAAGAACATTCAATTGTTGAGAAAGTGAAGAGTAAAAGGTTGGTGCTTTTTTATCAGTTTTCTTTGTAAGATTTAATTCATAGGTATTGTAATGCATGCTTTTTTGTAATATTCATCCCATGCACATCTATTATATTCATTAGTATGTTCACTCAGTGGCTTTAAGCTCTTTCTTCAAAGGTAGAATAGTTTCTATGTATTCTATTGAGTTCAGTGCCTATTTGTTTTCGAAGTAGAATTTGACTTTTTGTATTTTATGGTTAATACAATTTATATTTTTAATTCCATGAACTATTGCTTTGTACATAGTACCTGATTGTGCTAGGTTGAGAGAGAGACGAGCGGTATGCAGAGTAAACAAGTTACCTATAGATGAAATACTTGTACTTGGTCTTTCTCTTTTTTCTATGTCTTGTTTCCTCTGAAACAAGAATTTGTGGTCAGTGTTATTTAAACCTAGTCTGTACACCATATCTAAATTTGGACTGATTCAATTTAATGACATGAGGTCAAAGTTAGACAGCTTCATTTTAGTCTAGCAATTTTGGCCACCTCAATAACAGCAAGTTTCAGATCCAATTCTGGGACAGTGGTCCACAAGTAAAAGTCTTGCTGGACTTAAGGTGGAAAAATGATAAAAGTTTGAACTCGGTGGTTTTTACTGTGAAGTATATGATAAAAAATGAACTGTAGTAGAAAAAATTGCAATCATCATTTTTACCAACCTTTTCTAAAATTTGTATTTCAGAGTAAGCCATGTCATGTTGTATTGATGTGAAATCTCATATTGTAGCACAGGAATCTCTGCACTCCAGTGTGTTTTGCTCTTTTGTGTGTGTTGAGCCAAAAATATTGTGGTTATGGTACTGCATATTATGCTTAAAATAAATAGTAATCAGATATATACTAAGGTGAAGAGTGTCATTTTTCTGTGTAATGTATTATATTCCTTAGCTTTGCAAGTCGTCTCTCGAGTTGTTCCCCATATCGGCTCTTCTTCAACAAGAACTTCTCTGTGAAGGCCACTCACAAGGATCCCTTGGGGGTTGTGCTGCCTGACCTTCTCAACCCTTCTCTGGGACAGCTGGTTGAAAGTGCCCAGCTAAACTTCCTTGTCGACTTAGACTTCCTCCATCAAAACTATGAAGGCTGCAGTGTCGCGCACCTGCCTCTCTTGGTCCTCTATGGGGAGATTGAAGGGGACCAGAAGCTCTTCAAAAATGTCACATGCAGGAAGGTGGCCATGCCGTTCCTGTATGGCACGCACCACACAAAGATGATGCTGCTGCTGTACACTTCTGGTCTGCGTATCGTTGTCCACACTGCAAACCTCAGACCAGATGACTGGTATGAAAAGACACAGGGAGTCTGGGTCTCCCCGCTCTTCCCCAAAATTGGTAATTTTTTCCTAAAATTTCTGTAACTGATCCTGGAATACTGATAGTTGTTTACATCCAAGTTGATAGCATCAGTGCCTTTACAAAGTCTAAAAGTGTGTGATCTGAAAGTTTGTTTTCAATATTTCTGTTAAACAGAACTAAAAGTTCAGTAGGACTTTTATAGTAATACACTTCTCCGTTGTAACAAAGTTTAAAATTTTTCATGACATTTTTGTTAATTAAGAAAATTTGTTGTACTCTCTAAATAGCAAAATTCATCTGAATTTGTAGGAATATTAATTTTTCGAACAGTTTTCCTCAGTGCTCTTGGACTTTAATTGTTATTTTTACATTTTTACACACTCTTAGAGAATTAACATTTTGATCAATTTATTCTACAGGGTCTCATAAAAACAGAATTGAATTGAAAATAATATAATTCAAAAACTATTTGCTACATTCCAATTCTACAGTATTTCGATCATATTCTTTGTTGAACTCTTTTCAACAAATGCTGAACGTTTTGATTAACAAGTCCTTACAACTACTTAGTAGTAAATCATTTTATTGTGAGTAAATGTTGTGAACACGTTTTAAGCTCCCATGCCTTCTGCATGTCGCCATTTCTGTCCACACACTTTTGAGCCCTGATCACATCAATGAAACAACTCGTTTAATCAACTGTTGATCATTTTTTAGTACAATGGATTTGTTAGTGGTTCTTTCAATTCTTCAGTGTTATGAGGGGGACTAAAATGTACTTGGGTCTTTAATTGACCCATGATAAAAAAATCAGTGTTAGGTCTGTGGGCTTTGGAGGCCACTCAATTTGTGGAATTAATGCAACTATGCGGTTACTGACAACTTTTCTCAGCTCTGTTCTTATGGCCTATCAGTCTATGAGTTGGTGCGCCGTCCTGTGGCCTCCAAACTCGGTTAACTCGACTGGCATCAATGTTCTTGATCTTTAAAATAGTAGTTAATGTTATGTTAATTTTTCTAAAATTTATACTACAGTTTAAACTTGAACTAAAGTTAAATTGTGTGTACATTTTGTCGTCTGACTTTCTTGCACAAACATGTTTCTGAGAGCCTTCAGTAGGGTAAAATTATGCAAGAATATTTATGTAGATATTTTATCAAAATCTATAGCATTTTTTGAAAAGCCCTTAACAAAGAATATAGTCAAAAGAGAATAAACATGCAGTAAATAGTTTTTGAATTATATTATTTTAATTTCAGGTTCCGTTTTTGTGGGCCACCTTGTAGTACAGATTTAACCTCATATTTATATTGAAAATAATTTTGATGTTAGTAATTAGATAAATGAATATTCGGTTCCAGTTCAAGGCATCTATTCTATTTCTCTAATGCTTCTTCAGTAATTTACAGGAAAAATGTAAGATAACTTCTTATTGTATCTGTGATACCAATTCATTTTTGTCTCAAACGAGCAATCATAATTAAAACATTTATTCAATAGATATCATGTGCTTGGAAATAGTATTTTGGTACGTATGATACCATCAACTTCGTCTACCCAGTTCCTTATAATAGCCTTGGTGTACAAATTAACATCATTTCTCTTGCCATTTTGTGGCAGGGCAAATGGCTAATTACTGATCCCTTCTACAGACGTTTCTTCCACTGATCATACAGCATCATGGTGTTTGTAGTCTTATTTCTTTGTTATTTTTTTGTGCAATTTTTTGTCTAGATTTGCAGTTTAGAAAATATTGGTGTTGACACTTTTTTGTTTTTTCAGTATCTGTAGTTAAATTAACCCTCTCAGGTAGTCACAATACATTACACATTTCAAATTATAGATTTCAACCTAAAAACTTTACCACAACCAGTCCTATGAATAATTAATTTATTGATGACTGATGATTTATTTGGCATGAATGCCATCACCTTCCTGGTATGCTGCAACCCTCAAATGAGGTTTAAAAACGACAACATTGTTTTGATGATGGATAAGTTGTCCATTATTTATGAATTGGATAATAAATGTTGATAAATTTTAAATAGCTTACAACTTATGTTGTAAGTACATTTTCCATTGTTTCTAACTTGATTTATAATTAGATTTTCTATTCTGTATGATTTAAATATAATTACATTTTCTAATACATATGAATTCAGTAGAAATGAAATTCTGTTTTTGAAGTTTTGAGTGGTGTTCTCCATTGTAGTAATCACATTTTTCTGTCTTGATTAAAGTGAATAAAACAATTTTTATTGATTCCGACTAAAATAATGTTAGTACTTTCTGGCACTTGACGTCTTCCATTTTTGTAGATGCAGGCAGCACAACCGAAGGCGATTCTGCGACCCATTTCCGGCAGGACCTTCTGGCCTACCTGCAGAGCTACAGACAGCCGCCCCTCACCCGCTGGTGTGAGAGTGTCAGGCAGCACGACTTCTCCTCTTGCAAGTACGCCTGTCATTAAAGGCTCACCGCACGCAGAGTGATGCTCTTGTAGGGCCGTGGGCTTGGGAGTGGTGGGGCTTTTTGTGATGGTTTTTTAAACTATGGATTTTAGGGTTTGTATTATGAAGTAAGATGACGTTTTTTAATTTGAAAAATGTGACACTCAAGTTCATTTTCAATTACAATTGCTTGGTATTAGTGTATCTTTGTTACATCACGTTGTAGAAAGTGATGTTTTGTGTGATTGTTAACATGAATATGTAGCATGGTAACCTCTCAGAGCCCCTGGTGTTTACTGTCGTTGGATATAAAATTTACCTTAAGCATGCGCAACAAATTAGTTATGTTGATTAATTGAAATTGACCCATACCTAACACATTTTCACGTTTTTTGCAAAATATTTTCCTTCAGTATTTAATTGTGCATCCACTATCTAGAAATGTACACTGGTAGATTATTCCTTTTGCCATGTGTCATTTTGTACAATGACACAGCCCGAGAAAATCCAAGACTATGTATTATATCATCATTGAATTATCAATTGCAATAAACCTGGCGAGTTAAGTTGTTGAAAATTTCAGGCATTTTTGGTCTTATTCTTGGGTGTATCTAGGATACGAGCTCACAGAGATGAATGGTAAATTGCTCCAAGCTTAGAGGGCGAAGGCCGTCCTCTTTGGGCTGACATGTTGGAGGGAGCGATGAAATTTTCAGGCTTTGCATTTAATTTGGTGTTGCAGTGGTTTGGGCATATGGTGAGAATGGATGGGCATCAGCTGGGTGAGAGAATAAGTGAGTTAACACTGACGTAAGACAGACGAAAGATATGCCCTGAACTGGTTGGTTAGATGGAGTGGAAGGTGCATTAAGAGGTGTGAATCTGTCTGTGGAGGAGGCGAGGCTGCGTGCAAGAGATGGGAGCGAATGGTAGGTAGTATTAAATAATTGGGATTGATGCAGCTCCGACGAGCCGGACTACCTTTGCTGCGTGCCGTGGGGCCCATGGCTCCTCGTGGGGCCCATGGCTCCTCGTGGGGCGCATGGCTCCTCGTGGGGCCCATGGCTCCTCGTG
>VOMN01034279.1:0-10998 GCA_014899125.1 Orchestia grillus | reverse complement strand
CCTCGAGTTCACCGAGGGCGGACCCATCATCTCCGTGCAGGTGGGAGGCTGCTGCTGCTGTTGCTTTCATACTGCAGTGCTAGATGATAGTGTTATGTCTTTTCCAAGTCTGGTTGTACGGTGTGTATATCAATTGACGTAAAATTAAAAGCCCTTTGCTGAAAATTAGGTTTTGTAATTTGAATTTGTTGCAGTAAATTAACTATTCTTTTAGTGTAAATTGATTTTCTTTAGGAAGAAATTCATTTCCATTTGTGCAAGTAGACTTAAAAAATGGATAGTCTGCTCAATGAAGTCACACCTTCTTTTCTTGACTTGTAATAAATTAAGTGACTTATGAAGAAAGATTAATTTTAACTGAGTTTTAGGTTGATAACTGACTTTGTCTTAAGGTTATTTAGAATTAAACATCAATAACACCATCCGTGCCCGCGGTTTCCTCTCATCACCGTGCGTGTGGACGTTCCTGACGCGGTCGCTACTGATAAGACATATTTTAATTTCTTGTCAAATAATTACCATCAATGCGGTTTTGTTCAGCCCTCTGGCCATGACTGTTGTCTGTTAAATTAATCCTTTACAATACTTTACTTCGAAGATATTTCTTCCATAAAAAAGACTGATGCTGAAAAATTTCTGAATGTCTTTAATTACGAGCAACTTCAATTATACAGTAAATCCCGACGTATGGAGATGCAGTAGTTACAGGTTGGAAGTTCCCAGGCCGACCCTTCATACCTTAATTAAAATTAACGTTGACTGCACAAGCCACCGAACTACAACTGTTCAACGCTGCTAGTGAACAACGTTGGCAGGACGACAGCGCGGAGTCGATCCCTTTGATGACCCTCAATTAGGTGCAGGTGTGGGCAGCGACCCCTGAATATAAAGCAACATTTTTGGAGGGCACTTGATGCTAATATCACGCCAAATAAAAAGATGGCATCAAAAAATGAGGGGAATCTGTATGAATATATATATATTATTGATCTACTTTGCCTTTACATATTTCGGCTGGAATAACTTATACGTGATATGCAAATGTAACCTAAAAGCAGCATGTATTCTAATTCTAATTTTTGGTACCCATGATTCACAGTCATCCCGTCTACAGAACAGCATCTACAACACGATTTCAGTAACTGTACATCCATTTTCCGTTAAATTTCGTCTCCGAGTCAAATGACTTATCAACAACTAGCAAAGAAAATTGGCAAAGATTATCAAGAAATGAGCTTGCATTAAATGTTTAAGCGTTGAAACAGAGCGAGGGAAAGGCCTCGACTTACGCTAGAGTAAGAGGTTGTTCTCTTTGCAAACTTGGTCGAAATACCCAGTTCCACTTGGAATTAGAGTGCAGCAGCTGTCGAGCATTTGTGATATTCCAGAGTATGTCTTCGTGAAACGTGTGATATGATGATGCTTTTTCTTCATTTAAGAATGTGTTATCGTATAAAGCATCTGGGTATATCATTTAAGTCTTACATGCTCTGCGTAAGCACGAAACACTCTTGCTAGTTCTCAGAAATAAAATAAATAGATAAATAAAAAGCGTTTAAAAACAGATGGATGAAGAGACTATATTTCAACGGAAGCCCCGAATATGTTTATCGTACAAGTATGGCACTTTAACTCATTAACCTAGTTCCAGTTAAATTCTTGGAGTTTCCTTGTTCATCCCAATCATGTCGAAGTAATCTTCAAAAAGCCAGCTGGAACTTCAGTAATGGAAATTTCTGCGCTAATTGATCATAAGCTTATCGATGCCGGAGTTAATTTTTGTAGAACCAGAAAGTTTTCAAGACCGGTGTGGCCCTCGACAGCTCCGTTAACTCGATCCTCTCCTGGCCCCAAGTCGCTGGGAAGTTCTCATGAGTCACTCTTCTGCTCCGCTCCTTTTTTCTACTCTTGAGTTCGTAGAACACTCGAGAGATTCTCTTTTCTTAGAACTTCTTACCCAGTACGAGAAGCTGACCGTGTGCTCGAGAACTGGATGCGGCCTGAGGAACACTTGCTTTTCCTGCCGACTGTGTTCGAGTACTGGAACAGCGGAAACCTGTTCTGACAGTTATTGAATTAACCATTTGTGTAGGGACAAAATGGCTGTAGCCCGAACAGACACGTGTTTTAAAAAATTAAAAAATAAACTGCGTTATTGTTTATCGAGGATTGTGCTTCTCATGCCAAGCCCTAGATCTAAACTGAATTCATACGGATATTGTTGGCTATTATATAATTATTGACGTTTATAGAGTACGTTGTCTCCAATACTTGAGTAGCTGTAGCAGAAAGCTACCCCTAATTTGTCCAACATGTTTGTAAATTACAACAATGAGTACGAAATGGTTCGGTCGAAATGTTTTCGGAAAATATTTTTTCTGCTTAATATGACTCTTACACATTTTTTTAGACTCGGCTTAAGGATTTTTTAGCATGAGCTTTACTTTGAATATAAAAAAATATACAAAGCACGAAATTCTTTAGTTTTGGAAGCACTGTAATACTTCAACACACGGAGCAAAAAAAAAATTCAGAATGTACTTAACTCAAGTAGTCGTCAGGCCATAGTCTTACTTTCAAAATAAAATTGCTAATATATGAGCACCTTTTCCATCGTGATTGAGCTCTTTTATGTAGTTCGAAATCGTCGTGGTAACCACAATAATTATCCCGAATGGCTATGAGCTAGAAATGGCCCCCACAACCACCAGACATGTACAGGATTATTATGATATGAGTGTTGGAGAAGCATGTTCGAATTTGGTTCTTCACTGTGATCTCAGAGTTCAAATCCTTTTTGCTTGACGAATTACGACAATCTTTTTAAAGTCCCGAAGTTGCAGGAGTTCATTTCGAGACCGACTGAGACTGATGGATAGAGACACAATAGGAGAGCTGAGCCATCATATGTACATTTTTAAATTTGGCATATGTTGCAGCCATGTTATCCTGGCCATGTGTGTATGTATGAACTAACATATTGCACACGGACCCAGACCATGTATGCACACCTCCACGCGTTGCTCATGTATCCTGACCATGTATGTACACCTTCACATGCACGCGTACCCTGACCATATAAGTATGTCTCATCCACTGGCTGCTTATGTATCCTGACTACATATGTTGGAGGCTCTGTATTACACACCTTTCTTAAAAACACAGCAGGAATATGAACATATACTTATGTATACGCCCCCATATCTTACACTTGCACCCTGACCATCTATGTAAGCCCTCACTTGTTGCACATGTACAGGGCCTACACCTACACATGTTGCACCTGTCACCCCCCCCCCCTTCGTCCCACTTCAGGTTGANCAGGTTGAGAACGAGTATGGAAACTTCGGCTACGACGACGAGCCCCGGGACCACCTCTACATGAGCCTCCTGCAGGACCTGATTGTCAACGGCGGCCTGGACAACTCCCTCCTCTTCACCTCCGACTCCCCTGCTAGGAAGCTTGACTGGGGGGCATTGCCTGACGGTGAGAATCTTAATTGTGATGTTGTTTTGCTCTTCGTGTACTCTCTCATTGGATTTTCTCTAACCTGTGATGCTCTGTAAAGTATAACATGTATGCTTTTACTCATGATATGCTGCTGTTAAGGTATGCCCTTGCTGACAACATGCTCTCATTCGGAGTAATCTCTTACTCACGATATGTTCTTATCATACTATGCTCGTACTCAGAATATTCTCTTGCTCAAGATGCGTTGTTTCAAGCTATGGTCTTGCTAACCAGAGACACATTATCAACTAAATTTGCATGACGCACAATTATTTTACAGAGAAAACAAGCAAAATTTCTTATGCTATTCACTTACAACTCTTTGTGGGAGAAAACCTTATAAACTCAGAGTGAATTTTATGTGTTTATTGCGTGAGCGGTACACTTGTGCCAGAGAAAATACTACAAATTAGGAACTCGTCGCTGTTACAGCAAAATATTTGAACAGACTTAACAGAAACATTAGAACAAGCGTAATTTGTAAGTTAGAATGGCATGATAGGTTCTAACTAACATTGATCAGTAGATAACGTCTTAGTATTACGCGGGATTTTTACAGTGGTGAATTTGAACATCAAAACATGTCTAGAAATTAACTTTTTGTTGCCAACTGCTCTGCCAACCGTTCAACTTCACCGAAACTCAGTTTGTTGTTGACCAATTAGTTCGACTTGACCCCTTCGCTATTGACGCTCATGTTCTCAGTTTGTGCTGGTCGGTGAATAGAAAATCAGAGCAGATAACTATGAGGGCCCTGTTTAAAGTTACGCTATTCCTGGACGAATTGTGTTTGTAATGGTTAGGGAATCTAAACAAACATGTGTGTTACAGTGCATTGAATCAATTGTAATTTTGCTGCCATGCTATGAATTATAACTGCATCACACAAATTTATTGTAATACGTTTATTTTAAAAAGTATTCATTCTGTAGAAATTCTTAAGCATGTAATTAATGCATGTACTGTGAGACTCAAAATCATTTTTCGATTGAGCAATGAAGATCAATCCACGAAGGAAACGAGTCTGGATATTGAACGACTTTAATGGAGTTCAAGAAATGCAGCCATTCTAAAAAAATACGCAGAGCGACCGTCGCTCTGAGGAAGTTTTTGTCTGTAAATTTTATTTTATGAAGGAAAACATACTGGAATTCATCATTTCTAAGTTGCAAGTGATCGTACTTCCAATGTGAAATCCCTAACTTAGAGCTCAAAAGTTTTACCAAGAATTCATAGTATTTTCATAGGAACAACAACTTTTGGGAAGAACTTTGAATGTAGCAGACGAATCTGTGACGCTATAGCCTAATGAACTCAATGAACTTCAATTATGGTGGACAAATGGAAATTGATAGTCCATTGCCTTCTATTCTGCGACCCCGATTGCATGCTGCATATGACGCATCATATCAATTTGTAGGTGCAAACGAAACCTATATTCAAATCTAAGCTGTGAAAAATACCCAAACTTACAGGCTGGCGAGTAAAGAATGAGATGATCTTGGACAAACAAACAAGCAGATGACACTAGAACCGTCAACTTGAGAATACTCAGAATCTGAACCATCTTGGTTCAGAACTAGCCTAGGAGCTAGTAAGTCACAGTAGTCCAGCTCATGGTCTAATACTTGGCTCATAACGAGGTCTAGGAGTTAGTGTAGGACTTGGTTAACGATTCGGTACTGGATTTAATCTAGTACTTTATTCAGTACCTTTCTTAAATTTTTTCCTGGTACAGGACTTGTTGATTATACACTTTATTCTTCCAGTAGGACAATATTTGCAGCCAGTATATACGTATTTGTGTAATTTGTTAGCGATGCCCTGTTTTAACATAGCACCACTTGAGGAGTACACAGTGCAACAGGCTGAGGCTGTCCACATGAGAATAGGTAGAGCAATTCTGGCCCCTCACGACTTACTGCGACAGCTTCACGCAGGAATGCCAGTATTACAATATGGCTGCAGTCTCGAGTTTTTATCCAGATGTCTCGCATTACTCTGGGAGCAAATAACGCTGTAATAAGACAACATTGAGACGTATTACTTGTTTTTTGTGCCATAGCTCGGAAACTTTTTAAGGCTTTACTTTCACTGCTGCTACAACATAATTTTTGTGTCGCAACAGCAGCGGCAAATACTTGCTGCGTAGGGCACCTGAAGTGCGAGATCGACTCCTCTAACTGCGTTGTTATCCGACGTACGTTTAAATTTTTGAGCTCATATAACTGACCAGCAAATTGGATACGTGCAATACAGAAGATATGAAGTATTAGTCACGCTCAGCATCAAAAGTTGATTGTAGAATTTCAAAATGACTTGCGTTTTTTAAATTACGAAACAAAGTACAGCCTTAATATCTATTTTAGTTTTCTTACTATTATTACTGTATGTATAAGAACAGTTTAATTTTAGCCCAATGTAGTGACACAACGAACAACCAATGTTGTGCCATAGACCCGAGATCAATGTTGTGCCATAGGGGACAACCAATGTTGTGCCACAGGGACAGCCAGTATAGGGCCTTGGAACAGCCTGCGTGTAAAGTATCAGAAAAGATCAAAGTTGCAGTCATGCGAAAGGCACTTTTTGCGATAAAACTCAATTTTTGAATGAAAGTCTTTGAAAATGCGAAATTTACGACACGTTTGAATCACGGGTATATTTTCAAAGCGCGAGAGTTTCTGCGGCAGTGCGTCGTCCATTTGTATCCAGTTGAGCCACGTACATAAACAGTGTACGTACGGCACATGTTTTTTTCGCTTTTTAATCGTCACGACACTATGATCACGGCACTATTGTCTTCATCTTAAATACATACCGTATAAGTACGACGATATCATAGATGCTTTATCTGTGTTGAAAAGTTTTCATACGCCACATGATATGTGTCATGCAGAGTGACCATGGAATATGAAGTTACTATTTGCGTTCATGTGGTAACACCGTACATTTATACCATATTATATTTTAATGGCACTCCTTTTATGGCGACATGTTATAGTTTTCACTGACTATTGATTTCATAAATGGCAGTTTTCCAGGATGGATAAATTCCCTACGCACCGAGAACAACACAAATAACTTTCGAACGATATAGACAACACAAATTTTTCCTCAACATGCCTTCAAGTTCGTTAACATTTCCTCGCCCAGTGCTGCAGACGGCCAACTTCCAAGGCGACGCAGAGGACAACCTGGCCATGCTGAAGGTGCTGCAGCCCGACCGCCCCGTGATGGTGACCGAGTTCTGGTCGGGTTGGTTCGACCATTGGCTTGCCAACGTCCACACCGTTTGGAACGTTGAAGGTTAGAGAATTTTTATTTAGTATTTCAGTCACTGGTGACCCGTGAGGGTTTTCGTCATTTTTACGCTTCGCGTTATTTCCCAACTGTGTATCGTAAATTTCATGAAGCAACAGCGGTGCAGCGAAAAAGAGGAAAATCCTCTCACGTTCTTTGTCATGGAAAATTCGCTGCTGGAATGCGCCTCGAATGAAGTGTGATGAGTAAATTACCGTAAAACCTGCAATATTTGGCGAGTTTTGTGTTTTCTTTTTCGTACTCAGGTTGTTTCGTGCAGCAGGAACGTTAGGTGACTTGTAGTATTGAGATGCTGGGTGACATGCAGTATTGAAACGCTGGGTGACATGCAGTATTGAGACGCTAGGTGACATGCAGTATTGAGACGCTAGGTGACATGCAGTATTGAGACGCTAGGTGACATGCAGTATTGAGACGCTAGGTGACATGCAGTATTGAGACGCTAGGTGACATGCAGTATTGAGACGCTAGGTGACATGCAGTATTGAGACGCTAGGTGACATGCAGTATTGAGACGCTAGGTGACATGCAGTATTGAGACGCTAGGTGACATGCAGTATTGAGACGCTAGGTGACATGCAGTATTGAGACGCTAGGTGACATGCAGTATTGAGACGCTAGGTGACATGCAGTATTGAGACGCTAGGTGACATGCAGTATTGAGACGCTAGGTGACATGCAGTATTGAGACGCTAGGTGACATGCAGTATTGAGACGCTAGGTGACATGCAGTATTGAGACGCTAGGTGACATGCAGTATTGAGACGCTAGGTGACATGCAGTATTGAGACGCTAGGTGACATGCAGTATTGAGACGCTGGGTGACATGCAGTGTTGAGACGCTGGGTGACATGCAGTATTGAGATGCCAGGTGACATTCAGTATCGAGACGCTACGTGACATGCAGTATTGAAGCGGAACTGTGTCCCTTGGTATATACCATAGCAAAATATATATTATATTTTCTGTATGTATTATACGCTGTATATGTAAACTATATGTGTGTATGTATACTGTATATGTATTATATATACATACAAAATATGTATGTCTACTGTATGTATATTATATATATGTAAAAAATACCTATTATGCATTCAGCAGCAAAGTTAGCGAAGTTAACTTGTTTGAAATCGCGTGCACTTGGCACAGATAGCAATTTTTCGCCTCTCCGACTGGAGTCAAGAAATTCAGGACTCAGTAGAGATGATTTTTACGACTATGACGAAAGGAAAGTAATTTTAAAAAGCCACAGTTGAAAAATTTGTGGAGAAAACATTCTCAAGGGAGCTACAGCAAGAAGTGGGAAAATCATCAAGAAATTTTACAAAATTTAAACAATAAGAGTAATTAAAAATACATAAAGTAATACCTTCTTCGCTGCTTCTGATAAAAACCAGGAGCCATAGAATGAATACGAGTGAACCCCTGCTTTCATTTTCAGATTTTGCTGAGACTCTGGAGTACATTCTGGCGCAGAACGCGTCTGTGAACTTCTACATGTTCATCGGGGGCACAAATTTTGGTTTCTTGGCCGGTGCCAACACCGTGGCCGTGTGGCCCACCTACGCTCCAATCGTGACGTCATACGGTGGGTACCCGCTCGATGTGCCTCTTCGTTACATCGTCCAGCTTATTCGCTGCTTAGTTATTTTCATTGTAAATTTCCTCCAATCCTGAACGCTCGTCGCTTTATCAGTCTCACAGGGAATTCCTGGGTAATTTTCACCTATTGACGGTCACTGTCAATACATGATCATGCTGTGGTTGTTTCATTCACACGGTCACTGTCGATGTATGTATGTTTCTGTTGCGTTTGTTACATTCACACGGTGACTATAAATGTATGTTTGTTGCTGCTGTGGTTGTTTCATTCACACGGTCACTATCGATGTATGTATGTTGCTGCTGTGTTTGTTACATTCATACGGTACAATCGATGAGTGTATGTTGGAACTGTGGTTGTTACATTTACACGGTCACTATCGATGTATGTTTTCACTCTAGTTGTTATATCCACATAGTTACTATCGACGTCCTGCGGTTGTCACAGTCACACGTTCAGTATCGATGTATGTTTGCACTCTGGTTGTCACATTCACACGGTCAATGCCACCTACACTGCCCGTGTGACCGCACCGCCACCCCCCCACCCCCCTCACCCATGGAGTGCCCGTCAGCTTGATGAAGATTAGGCACATTGCGCCCAGGGCCTGAGCATTGTGGCCCTGTTTATTTTAAATTTATTTTAAATCTCTAAGGGAGTTTTTTTCAATTTTAAATGAAATTAAATTAGCATTTCAAAACATAATTCAAGAACCATTGCACGTAAAAACTATTTATAGTTTCTTAATTAAATAAGATGCTTTTTTCTTAGGAATCTTGCTCGCAAGACAAATTTTCTCTTATCAGAAATGCATCAGCATTTAACTCTCTCAAATCCCTCGACAATTCGGAAGACATTGACCCTATAATTGCAGAGCTGAACTTAAAGATCCACCAGCTGCAAAATTTTATGATCCAACAACAAAGTACACAAACCACAAGCATAAATAATAACACAGCTACATTCCAGCTCTCAGATTATTTGTTCCAGTCAATTGCACCAGCGCTGAGTTCCATGAAATTCTCACATTCGCTGCATTATTCACGCAGACTACGGGGCCCCGCTGTCGGAGGCTGGCGACTACACCGAGAAGTACGACAGACTCGTGGAAATCTACTCTCGCTACAACCCGCTCCTGGGGGTCGGTGAGTGCCGCCCCCTCCTCTCACTCCAGTCATCCAGGGCCGCGACCTTAGTCTCGTCGGTGAAGCTAAAAGTGAAAAAAATCGTGTTCATTCGCCTGGAAAATGGATGTTCAAACGAACGTAATTCAGGAAAACAACGAGTGGAGGCCGGCTAGCCTTTGTTCGGTTACTGTTAATGATATTAAAATGAATGAATGTTTTAATCTAAGGCGAATAGAAGGGAAATGAGCTGGATTATTGCAACTGCTATGCCTATTTTTATGGTAGAGAAAACGTTGTGGTTCAGATTGGGGTGGTTATGCAGGGTATTGACAAGAGTATATTTTACGACAGAGAAAGTGTAGCAACTAATGACACGAGTTCTCTAAAATATGGAATAGCCTTAAGCAAAAAACCATTATTCATTCCAACACGTTTTACCGTTGGGTTTTCAATGCCGTAAAACTACTGGTGTGGTGAGGGATGTGAGGAATGTATGGTTTAAACTTCCTTTTCCAAGGGAAGTACTCCCTAGTAACGTGAAAACGCCTTCATGGGCCGAGGTTCGAACCGGGGTCCTCTCGGTTACGAGGCCATCACGCTACCACTGGCCCATGGAGCAGTAGGCAATGTATGAACACTTGCACGTACAGCACATACAAGCATGAGTGAAGTACTACAGAATGCACTCACCTGAACGTAGACGTTCTAATTTTATGTGCTCGTTTCGATATGGTAGCGGGACCATTTTCATAGCAAAATGTTCTTTACATTCACCTCGAATATTCAGAAGCTGTACACTGATATTCATTGCTATGGTGAAGAAGCGAGACACGTTTCTCATTAATTTTAAACGTACAATATAAAAATTTGGCATCATTTCTCTAAATTTGTATGAAGCAAGTGAAAGAATTTAGCAATATCTTCCAGAATGCGTTAGAAGCAATTGTAAGATATAAGCATTTTTTCCGTGATGAAGAGTAAAAATTAAAAGAAAATTATCGGCATTTCTCTGTAATGGTAGGATGCAATCGTAAGAAATTGAGTATCATTTATCCATAATTATGCTCAATAATTATGACAAATTACCAGTACCTCTCAGTAATTACATGCAATAATTATTAGAAATTAGTAATATTTTTCTACAATAGTAAATAACAAATGTCAGGAATTACCATCAAAGCTCTGTAATTGGACGTAAGAATTTAAAAAAAACTGTATTTTTTCTGTAATTGTGAGCGACAATTGTGAGAAATTCACCCGCATTTCTTGATAAGTGTAAGCAGCAATTTTCAGCCATAAAGCTGTAATTGTCAGCAATAGAGCAACAATTGTCAGCAATAGAGCAACAATTGTCAGCAGCAATTGTCAGCAATAGAGCAGCAATTGTCAGCAATAGAGCAGCAATTGTCATCAATAGAGCAACAATTGTC